>KZ111285.1:20838-278824 GCA_002120335.1 Hypoxylon sp. EC38
TTCAATAACATAAGATGTAGGTATTCGGGGTACATAGAAGTTAATTCGGCGTGTTCTTGTTCGGGATAACACTGGAGCCTCTAACAATCACCTCACCTCAGTTTCCACGCCCATGACCTAGCTTACAAGCACAAGTAGATATCCCCTTGCTATCAAATTCAAGCGAGTGAGATTAGAAATATCTCTAAAATCGAGGAATAGAGATGATTAATGCCACCTTGACTGACTCCTCTGAGTTCTTCACTCTCTTATATATTATACACTCCATCTGTTACTATTTACCCGAATTTGATAATTTTTCTCCTGTTCTCCTGTTCCTGTTATAAAACCCCAGCCCGCGCAGTCCAATTAGCATCGGGAACCCGGACTCTGGAAAAAACCAATAGATATATTCTTGCCACATTCTCCTGGTTCGAGGGGACTCCGGGTCTGAAACTAGTTTCCTAAAAAAACGAGAAGTGTTAGATCATCTAGTTTGCTGTCCCGAAGGGGAGAATGAATAGTTACCCATGTTTGTTGAATGCTTCGTTCCTATCAGACCTTATGAATAGAGCAGGTCGCGCAATATCTGCGATTATTTGCTTGACAGGAGCGGCATCAAATCCACAGATCACGACCGATTCATCGTCGACTTCCGCAAAGCCACCCGCCCCGAATTGCCCGACTATCTCGAAACCTAGTCCCATCAGGATCTCTTTCGTTTCGTCTGTGTAATCAGGATCCTGGGCGAGCAGTCGGATCACCTCCCCTGGTTTGGCTCCAGCACGTAGGATATCGACTATTGTTAAAGCAATGGAATGCTTAATTACGCTGGTCTCTAAGGGATCCCCATTCAAACGATTATGTATTCCCCACCATTCGGGAAAGTTACGACTGGTGTTGCCAAGGCCAAAACAAATGACTTTAGTTACTTTCTTTCCACTGAGGAATTCTTGAAAGTGTTCTGTAAACAACCCGCAAGTTATGGTCGATTCCCAGAGTTTCCTCACTTTCTCGAAAAGGAATTTCGCGTTCTTTACCCGACCCTCGTAGTCTCTTGCGGTCTGGTTGTCCCAGTCTACCAGATACGAGCAGAAATGTGTTCCGGGAGGGCCATCAGGCTCTTCGACAAGCCGCCAATATTCTCGGATTTTGACGCGTGGTTTCAGTATAGATCAGTGGTCATCAATCTAAAGCTACAGCTGTACAAATGGAATGATCCAGGGATTCTCTTTTGGAAGAAACGATTATCCGGCTCGGGATCTGGTTCCATGTGCCGCTGCAATGAAATACCGACAGCATGTACAACATCTTGCAGAACCCGCACGGCACGGTGCTCCCGCATATTGTTACCTATAAGGAAGGATGCGGCTTTGCTGAGTGTTAGAAGATGGTTGGCTAGGGACTGATGCAGCCCTTAGGGACATTACGATTGGTTCGGGTCGCCGTCATCGGCTGTGCTATTTAATAATATTGTATGGACAATCTTATGCCCGAAAAGGACAAACTTCCTAGATGATACAGACTAGATTCCCCAATGGCTAGCTATTCAAACAGTACAGTAGTATACATGATTTCCTTTTTATGATTACAAAGCTGACGAGTAGTTATAACTTAGCCATCATTTCCTAGAAGCCCTGTCAAAATCGGCCTGCCATACGTCTAACTTGCGTTTCATGGATGCCTCTGATCTCTGACTTGATTCTCCGGTGACAAAGAATCTCTCCATCGGATCCATGTCGCTGGTGGTATTGATTCTATCTTTCCCACTAGAAGATCGTTTGTAGGATGAATGGGAAGAGCTGATAGTGTTAATGAAGAGACAAGAAGGTCCATGAAGGAGATATCACCTTGACTTGTACGAGCGTGATGAAGTGCGGTCAGGCATGGTAGCGGGATTGGGATACAGATAATCCGAGCGTAAACTTAGCGCAATTGTCTATCAATGGGATGATGATAGTTATGAATGTGGAATTGACTTCTGTTCGATAAAGGCGATGCGTCGGCGCTATGCGTTAAATAGTATCTATGAAATTGTGTACGTGTGTGCGTGCGTGTGTGCGCACATGTGTGTAGAGATGTTAGAATGATTTCAAATGACGAATCAATTGTCAAGACAAGAGGCTAGAAGGTATTGTTGGTATTGTCTATTGCGTGCGATTATCTGATTCTCACCTCGCTGGAAGAGCGAGAACTACTCATTTTTATATCCCTAAACGAACTGTGATCACGGCCATGATCAAGCAAAGCTACAAGGGGGGAAGGAAAGCCGTCCGCCACGTCAACGAGTGAAAGTAGAAAAAGCTTTAGAGTCAGACGCTTGTCCACCGAAGGATCCTATGATTGAAATGAGATCAACTTTGACGAAATGAAATTGGGTGGAAGTAGGGTTTGTTCATAGCACGGGGTAGCCCCCGGACGGCGAGGTGGCGAATCTGATATTCAGCGAAAGAGGCGTGTCAAGTCGAAAAATCATTGAGACAGGCCGATTGAATGGCTGCTGACGCCTAGCGGGGAGGCTATGACTGGCATGAAGATTGATCACCCTAGGGTTAGTTCCTGAACACTTGGGTAGATAGGGTACGGCATAATAGGGTAGAAATTTGCAGTGTCACGATACTTGGTAGAAAGGCGTACGTAGACGTCACACTGTCGGCGACTTTGATTGATGTTCCGGACCACCCTTCCTACAATTGCGCCGACGGAGAAAATATGTAGGGGCGTCTGAAACAGGTACGAGTGAAATATTGGAATATGTAAAGATTGTATGTAGGTAGGTAGGTACCATTGGTCTATTACGGAGCGAATGATAACTTGTAATCAAGTAGAAAAAGTAGGTAGTACTTAAGGTACCCAAATAGACCGACGTGCCGAAGATAAGTTGCATGATGGAATGAATTCTTGATGGATAATAACCATTTGATACATACCTTATTGACTACAATACTGGGAATAGGGTCGTGCCACTAACTACCCCAGTTCTCTCCGAGCCAAGGTGACCAAAGGTAAGCTCGGCTGTGCCGGGTGGGATAGGGAAAGCTTGTCCTAGTTGGCATGGTGTCGTGGGTTTTAATTGTTTTGGTGATTAATACCCCTCTGATATGGTTCCAAGAACGGAATGAAGCGCGAACTTCGTTGAATCGGTTCTATAGTATTAGCTTGTTGATCTTTAAGGGACAATGGACGTGGGCACCCTGTGCGACTAAGGGTGGTCGAGTTGTACATAGTGTATATCTGGTTTGTGGGGAATGAGAAAGTTGCCTTGTCTTCTCGCGTGTGCGATCTTGGGGTCCGCGAACGAAGGAGATATATCTTCCAAGACTTGGTGTTGGATCGTTTTTAAGGTGGAAGAAGGGTGATATGGGTTTAGACGATTGCCGTTTCTACACTTCTACTGTTCAAGCATTTGGGTAAACCCCGCTAAGCCCACCATTATTACGAGAGCACAGCCCCAGGAACAACCCCTCATTATACCAGATCAACAGCCACAATATCCATTGATCACAGCCACGAGCTACTGCGACCACTTGGCGACCCTGCTGTCATGGCATTTTCACTTTTCACTTTCCCTGTCCTACCCGTCGTCTTTCACCAAACCAAGGGCCTCCGAAGGCTGTAAGCCAACCGGTTACAAACTGCAACTTACTTCTCTTCAACATTCCATAATTTCCACAATCAGAAACATTTATTAAGGAATGAGAATCTTATCGCTTTATTGAATCTTACGCTCTCGCACGAAGGTGTTTGGTGATTAAAGAAAATAGCTAGTAGCCCAGGGCTTTCGTCGGATTTAAATTGTGGACAAAGCTTCTACTATCGGCTCTTCCCGCGTGGGCTGTATCCATCTCATAACACGGACTTGACTCGGCCGTAATTTCGTCACTCTGGTGGAATAAACGGGGTTACCTTTAATACTACTAACATCCTTATGCCAACATACCATGCCTTTTGGGGGTCTTTGCGAATAAGGAATCGCCAGGGTATTAGAATTAAACCAAAATGGGATTGAGAGCCTGCCTACACTCTCTGCTCCCTGCCCCTCTCCCTCCCACCTTGGGACTGCCTACCTGACTGCCTTGTAGGTCGTCATCCCAGGGCTCCTTGCTAATTGGTTTAGAACCCCGAATCCCCGTTGTTCTCTCACCCGCGGGATCGTGCAGGGGTGCATCTCGACCACTAACCAGCACCATGCATCCTTGAGCAACCTAGCTTATGCGCCGAGCTGACAGCTTCTACAAAACCCCACTACACCCGGGAGCCGCGAGCCTCGTTCTCCATGACTCGGTTCTTCTCTCACTAGTACGTTTCCCCTTCCGGGAGAAGCTATTTCAGACGTTTCTCGAGTCTCTCCAAGGGAAAGTGTATTTTTAAACTCCTCATCTCTTGGTAAATCACTACCTTGGCCGCCGAGATGAATTCGGCTTCACCTACCACCAGCACTTCGACAAACAGAGGTGGCCGCCCCAAAGATTGGACAGAGCCCCGAGCTCGAAGACTAGTACGACTTTACATCTATACGAAGTTACCCTTTGACCTTATATTAAAACTTTTGGAAGACGGTGTATGGAAGCCAGGGTAGGTTTGACCTTTCTGTTGCTACCTGAGATCGTATCGCTTACTTTCTTATTACAGCAAGGTATATTTTAGAAACCATCCCAGTGCCAACACACGCTGCCACCTCTACTGAAATCACCTATTGCGTTGAAATTTTCGTCTTCACGTTCACCAAATTCATTGAATTTTCCTTGAAATTGGAATGCTTAAGTAATGGATCAGAACACTGACCCCTTTGCTTAGGATGCTGCCAATAAGGTGAAGAATACACTTCTCGGAAATGACCCTCGCTGGATAAGACCTAAAGACGACGACGACGAGAGACGACGCATTACGGCTTTGAGGAATAGCCGGCGCGGTGCGAGGTTTCGCCAAAGGTCGTCTAATTCTCATCCTACAAGAGGGCATTGCAGCACTCGGTGTCATGATGGCGACGGCCTAACTCTTGCCCAATCGAGTCATCTGCCATTTGAGAAGTCCAACACAGCTGTTCAGCTCAAACAAGAGGCCATTGACTATCATGTCGGGGTTGGGTGCAACATCCCAAATATCGATCGTGATGACAATGCTGCTTATCGATACTCCTGGCTTGTCGGTGACATGGATGCCTCTCGGCAAGGTACTGGCCTGACCAATTCTACCGACGCCAGCATGAGCAGTAGCTTTGTAGAAAAGCTCTCTACCGTGTCTCGAGATCAGGCAAAGGGGGCTTGGCGTGTTCTGAAGCAATTCACATTCCCTAAAGATATGGATTTACATCAAGGAACGTCGTTCTCTCCGGTGGCATCCCCCGAGTCGCAATTTCAACCCACTCATAGGGGGTTCTCCAATTCGAGTGGACCCGGCGTCCATGATTCATCCAGTGCACAATATGCTATTCCCGGCGACTTCTTAAATGCGAGCTTATTCGTTGGAAAGGGCCCATGCGAAGTTGGCTCTTCATCCCACGAGACAGGAACTTGCTGGTGTCGGATCGCCAAGGACCTCGTATCAGCTCAGGCTATGTGGCCAATTGACGGCGACCCACTGGCCATTCACGGCGTTTCTTCCGACGACTTCTATCAAAGAACAGATGTCTTCGGCAATACCGCATTCCACCGTCTTGCTGCGACGGATGGAAATCGGAGTTCTTTCATTAATATTATCTGTCAAGCATTAGAATACCCACAATTACCAATTCGCGCCACGAATACGGCCGGACAAACGTTTCTTCATGTTCTCCATCAGTCTTGGTATGATGACGAACAACTCCTAGACCGACTTCTCCATATACTGAAGGACGCCAACTTTGATATCCTGGCAACAGACGTTTATGGGCGCTCCTTTTTTCACTTGCTGCAGAATAAGAAGCAGGATTCTACTCGCATCCCCGCGCACCTGTTTGATTGGAATTTACTTAGACGGCGCGATGCCTTTGGGGTCAAGCCCATGGATACGCAATCAAGACATGTAGAGCCTACTACCGCTCAAGTTACGCGCTCTACCGGCCCAATGACACCGAGAGGTTTGGGCAGGGTGGAGAGCCCCCCAACGATTGGAATCGACATACCCTCAGATAATGGAGACGAATCCCGAATTAGGCCCCAAGCTGAGCTTCTACGTATAATTGTTGACGCTATTAAAGTCGATGGAGTTAACTCGACGTACCAGAATCCGCGATCGGAAGATTCACGCGGGCGTAATGCTCTGCATTGCCTCGCAGAGGTCGAGCTAGATGCGCATCGTGTGCAGGATCCCGCCCAGGACAACCAACGACATAAAAAGCGAAAATTCAAGGAAGAAGACGGAGAGACACAACCCGATCACAGTCAAAATAGCAAACGAATAGAATATCTCAAAGGATTACTTTCTGTGAAGGTTGACGTCAATCACTATGATAATCAAGGGGAAACCCCCTTAATGGCCTTCATAAGATATAGGCCAGACGACTCTAGATCTGATAAGGAAAACATGGAGATGATCATTAGACTGCTTCACACCGCCGGTGCCAATCTAGAAAAACGAAATCGGAACGGGGAAACTGCTCTCCACGTCGCGGCCCGTTCAGGCAAGAAAGTCGCTCTAAAGGAACTTCTTCAATTAGGCGCTAATCCTTACGTCCGGGACGCCTGCGGCTTAAGCGTTCTCGCCGCAATTGACGAATTATGGCCTAACACCGAAGGAGATGGCGCGCTTACCGCACGATTAGAGGCATGTCGGGCCGTTTTCACAAGCGTGGTGCCGACTGGAGCGCAGGAACCTACCGTTATACAGGAGTGGGGGTTCAGGCGGTAAGAAGCTGGATCTTTGCGCTAGTTTGCAGTACGAAAGATGTAAGATTACCTCTTATTCTATGTATGGCGGGGTTTTGATTTCGTTCTTGTACATGGTGTTCGAATTTTGATACCCTTATATATTTCAATGAATGAGTTTCTAGAGGCCTAAATTTATTCTTAAAGTATATCTATATTGAATTGAGGTACATTGTACAATGATAGTATGGGCCGACTCGAACGATGGTGGATGGTTAATCCCAATCGACGCAAAATCAATAGGCCCTGTCTGTAGCAACTTCTAGGCTGGATAAATGAACCGCGCGAGGATATGAAAGGCCTTATCCAGGAACCTACATTCGTCTTATGTAATTTGATTACATAGATTACCGTGAAATATTTTACGCGATCTGCCTATTTCCTAACGTAGGAGCCTAGGTGTCTGTACCTGATGGCAGGTAGGTATTCGCCTAGGGGGCTGGCAGGTTCCCTCCCAATTTCCTCTTTAGGCATGTGGGGCGCATCAGGCGACGTTGGTCATTGGCTCTCTTGAGACAAAGATCCATCCCAGACAGGCTAGTAGGCACTGGGTGTCAGAGGAAACTCTCTCTTTGCATCTAATATAAAGTGCTATTATAACAGATCCTTGTGTGTATTTATTCCCTAGCATTATTACGAGTACAGGCAGAGACAATTAGTGGAATCAGCCGTACTTTTCTTAGCGCACCCCTGGAAAATGAAGATTTAATCATTTGGTCATCAAAAAGGGTCAATGGTATACGATGAAGCGGAAAGAGAAACGTAAATGCATGAAAGAATACGTTAGTTAGTAGACCAATTACAGGATGATTTAGTGTCATAGATATATAAAAGAATATACTCTCGTTCAGTATGCAATTGGCCAAATATTTGGCAATATACAGTGCTTACCGGGTGATATTTAATTATATTAAAAAAACATTGGCCTCAAGTATTTACATATTCTGAAAAAATATCAAGAGACTCGAATTTGCACTAATAGGTTATCAAAATTACCTATATATCGAGTTGTTCACATTACAGTATACTAGCTGTTTGGAATAGACGCCAATGATGTATAACGATCATATAGATCAGTTTCTCAAAGACTGTCTCGACAGGAATATTCGTGTAGCCTGGCGGTCCCTTTTTGGCGAGGGCAGCAGCTATCGCATCGCTCCGTTTATCCTCCGCTTTATATCTCGCTTCTAATCGGTGCAATCGACCCCCTTCTGCCCCTTCCTGTTGCATTACAGCACTATCAATGGCGCGGGCTCTCGCTCGCTCCTCTTCTCGCTGATCGATTTTTTCGCTCACGTAGACACTTCTGCCGGGACGCCTCGGCTCAATGACCCACGTCGACGCATCATCAGGATCAAGCTCAAACAAATCGATACCTTCCTTTTTGGACTGGTTACGGTCTAGAGACTCTTTAGGCTCTTCGGACGCCTGCTGTTCGGTCTCCTCGGTCTCTCTAGGTACGGTTCGCCCTAATCCTGAGCGCAACTGATTCATCAACAATGTCCAATCCAGAATATTTGAACTTCGGGCCCTGATGAGACTGCCAATCTCATGCTTCTTCTTCTGCGTCAGGCGTGGGTTAAGCTGGGTCTTTAAATCAGCCTCATTCCAGGTTCGTTCGTAGGCCGACCAGTCCTCCATACGGTCCAATAGCGCCTGGTTCATTCGCTGCCTGGAAACTGGTGGCGTTGAAGACAACATCAGCTTCAGATGGAGAGTCCGGAGAAATCTCAATGTATAGGCAGCTAATTTTGCTTGCTTCAGCTTGGCATTGGTAGCCGTGCGTACCTGCCTTGCCGCCTTCCTTGCATAAGCTATACCCTTTTCTAGTTCCTTGATCAACCTATCTCTATCCACCTGACGTGTCGGGGGGGCCTCGGGCTTGTAGTAGACGCTTCGGTGCCATCTTATTATCTTGAGAAAATCCTCCCTATAATTTGCCAAGGTTGTCTCTCGATTTGCGGTTAGTGGCGTGACGAGATCAAACGTTGGCCTCTGAGATATATTCCTGAAGTTCGCATCGCAATAGATGTCCTCGATATCAGCGTCCACGTTTGCCATGGTCATGGTGATTCCCCACTCAGGGCGAGGCCGTTTGCCTCTCTGCTGTATCCGAACAGTGGCGGGTCGCTTTCTGGGCTTTTCTGCTGCCTTTTTCATTATCTCTCGCTCTTCGCGTGTGACCTCACCGCCGAGTTTCAGCTTAAGGCTCAATACCCCCGGTCGATCACCTATACCGTATAAATACTCATTCGAACCATATGGGAATTCAACATAAGCGGGGCGGGTTTTATTGTCAGTCCAGTTAACCCGCACCTTTGAGGAAGCCGTCAGTAATCTCAGGCCTATGAGAGCTTGCTCAACTTGTTGTTGTGACATAAAAACAAAGTTGCGACGTTCAACATCATCATAGGCATTCTTGTCATCGAGTTTGAGAAAATTTTCATATGCTGTCTGAAACCTTTTATGGTTAATCAGATCACCGTTCTCCCAGGCTTGCTCGAACGGTGGCTGAAGTTCAGTACTTAATACAGCCATTCTGTAGACATGCTTCTGGATGGCAGTGTCATAAGAACTCCACGGCTGGTGGCCGAAGTCATCGAGACGGATCCATAGCTTATAATGGAAGTTTTTCGTGCCCATCAACACCTGTCTGGATTCTTGTGCGTATTCGTAAAATTTGTCAAGAAGGCCCACAGCTCTTTTGAAAAGAGCCTTTTCGTTTGCCTTATCACCCTTATAAAATTCGTTGGATATCTCGCCCATTGTATTTTTTAGGATTGTATAAAGAGATACGTAGTATGCTCCAAGGCTAGGAAAGCTGGATTCCTCGAAGTCGCCGAATCCATTTTCAGCAGCCGTCTCGATCTGATCGATCGCTTTCGTCCACGCTTCCATCCCGCTCTCCACCTCACTAGGATCGTCAGCCATAGTTGATATTATCCCGACAATAATAATGGCAGCGTTAAACCAGGGGGAAATTAGATAGTGTATATAGAGGGTCTAAAAGTCTTATTGGTGGCAATCTGTGATTACGTGGGAGGAAAGTCACATTGGATTGATCGAGTTGATAAATTGTGGAAATTTGAAAGTTTATAATACTTTGGGACACAAGCTGGTGTAATACTATCATGAACAATCAGTTAACAAAGGCTTAGACATTACGATGGGTGACAAGATAAGCTACGTTTTCTTTTAATCGTGTTAACAGTGATTATTGAATCTGTCGTGCTTTGTCTCGAAAACAAGCTAAGCAACTACCGTATTATCACAAACTACAGTACTCGAAACCCCTAATCCTGCTGGAACAAGCTCTGATTGTAGAACGCCTCTTTTCATAGGCATTTATCATTTATTTAGCCGTTGAATTGAAAATTCTTCATATTTAACTCCAAACCGAATGCTACTGTATCTTACAATAACCTATTTAGAAATTTTATCCCACTATACCATATATAAACCTTTAAACAACTAGATATAAACCTAACTAGTACGTATATAATGGCTGAACCCCCCGTCACAAACCCTGTGGAAGACCCCGTAGACGCTCCAACGACAGATGCCATGCAAAATCCAGTAGAAGAGCCTGCCGTAGACCCCATGGACGTTCTAATGGAAGATCCAGTCGAGGAGCCTGTCCAAAACACTATCGATTATTCAGAGCCATTTGAAGTGAGAGAATCAGAGGGTAAAGGTCTTGGTTGTTTTGCTACTCGCGATATCTTCGCTGGCAATCAGATTCTTCTGGAAAAATGTCGGCTCTCGTGCGGGAATTATAGAACCAGAGCCCAGACAATGGATGATTTGGTCAAGAACTATAAAAAGCTTAGTCAAGAAGAGAAAAACGAATATTTGTCTCTCTACGCGTCGAATAAGTGGGAACATGTGAGAGACACAAACCACACCCTAGCCCAATTCGGATTACCTATTGAAGAGAAAGAAGAATACGCTCGGCTATATTTAGTTTACCTGGGGAACTGCTTTGCCGTAGACGATGGCGTAAGAGACAAGGATGGTACGATTCTTGTCGAAGCTAGAGACGGTATTTATCTCAAAGCAAGCAGGTTTAACCACTCCTGTGACCCTAATGTGACCTACAGCGCAATGCAAATCCCGGGTTATTGGGCCGCTACAGCTACTCGAAATATTAAAAAGGGTACCGAGCTATGCATAACCTATATACCCCTTTTTCCATCAAGAGAGAAAAGGCAGAGTCGTCTAAGAGGTTGGGGTTTTACATGCAGATGCACTAGGTGTGAAGGGTGGGATGAGGATTACGATAAAGACCTCCTAGAGGCGTGCCGTATGCGGGGACTTGTGCCTGAAGGGGCAGAAGGGATTCCTCAAGAAGACAATGAAGAGCCAGAGCATGCCCGTCTAAGACGACGTGTCGAACTCGCTAAAAAGCTCCAGTGGCAGCATACATTATTTTTCTCGTAAGTACTCAAGTAAATGAACTAATGGATATGTTGACCTAGACTTACATTTCTTAAAGATACCACGACTTAGCGGTGTATAACATCTTCCTCTCTGCGGATTTACGAAGAACGGATGCAGACGAAGCTCTAACGGCTCTAGAGGAGGCAGTGCACATTCTAGAAACTGCGATTCCCATTGGGGTCCAACTTTATGGGGATAACGACGCCACTGTGGCTGACGCACGGGATGATCTGAAATCAGCTCACCAAAAAATACAGAGGTATTTCCCAAATACGTTTTGAAGAACCCTGCATATGACTAACATATTCATAGGATAAAGGATGAAGAGGGGATTGTTTAAAGCTGTAATATAAAGGTCCTGCATTAGGGGATATCCACTGGCCTTAAACCTAACATAGATGTGGCCTAATCCAATATATAAGACTTGTAAATATATTTGACATATAGTAGTGCCTAAAATATCTAAGTCAAGTTATTACTGGCTTTTCACTTATAGTTTGTTTTAAGACTCACTTTCCCTAAGCATACCTCCTTGCTACCGAAAACGATAAAATGGCTACCTATTTAAGGACTTGTAGAAATGACTTTGCCGTGTCTGTTCTGAGAACACGCAATATGATATTGTGTCGCTGGAGCCTTGTGGTTTCTTCACGACCTTTAATTGACATAAATGTGCCTAAATGGATAGAATTATATCAATTTACATCTGTCAATAAGCTAGAAAGCCTAGTTTAAATCTTGACCTAGTATTCTTAACGTCTCATTCGTCTGGGCCTTCGGCATAAGGACTCTTAGACCTCAATTTCCGCCCATATCTCCAGAAGGCCAGGGGTGCTGGAAGCAATATCACAGAAATGCAACCTAGAAGGGTCATCGTCCAGTGTGTACCTATGCCTTTATACATTGGGCGTACAGCCATAACCATGCCTCCGGAGACTAAGTAGCGAAGTATTGTGATACTCGCTAGGCCTATGGCGGCATGATCACCATAACTGTCGATGATATACTCGTAAGTCGAGACGTAGATTGCTATTATGACCATACCAAAGACGAAGCAAGCACCCAAATTGCACCATATTGATATGCTCGGTTGATCCCCCCAACCCAGCCAAAAGAGACTAATTGGGAGTAACGGCGCTGCAACGATGGCTGGCCAGAGTCTAAATTCTGGCTCAACGGACGAGCCGCGTACGAACTCAGTTTTCCATCGCGCCCAACTGTAGAGGCCCGGAGCGAGTAGGGTGAAGAAAGTCGCTCCAGCTGCAATTGATGCGAAACAGGATCCAGTAAGTGTGGTGGAGAGCCCGTATGTGTCTTTGAATATGTAGTCGAATCCCGACAGGAATGTAAATAGAAGCACGTAGAGTAATATCAGATATCCACCTAGCACCGCCACTACGGGTTCCCGGGTGAGGAACTTTGCGGGCAAGGGTGCCACGTGTCTGAGTCTGCCGATGAAGGAATCCGCCTCGGCGTGTTGAGAGACGTATCGACTATCGCCTGTGATGCGCCTCAAGTGCCTCGCCTTCCAGTCGAGGAGGATAGGTAAATACGTCTCTGGTAAGAATAGAAACGAGACGAAAAAAGCAAGACTTGAGATAACCAGGGTTACCCATTCAGTCCAACGCCACGACAGGTTCGGGTTCGAAACAATCCACCCACCTGCTATGGGTGCTATTGCAGGGGCTTATCCACGACGGCGCATCCCATCAACTCTATGTTCTCCGATAAAATAGATATTAGAGAATACATACCGGCCACATTTGCCCAAGCGATGATCGGGAACGCGAAGGCCCTTTTCACAGGGCGGAACTGATCTCGCACGCTAGAGCCGTTAATGCTTAGTGTCGCGCTGGAGAATAGGCCAATTAAAAAGCGGCACGCCACCTGGCCACCGAACGTCGGCGTTAATGCTGACCCCAAGACGAAGAACAGGTAACAGAACGTCGAAACAAGGTATGTAGGGTTGCGGCCCACGGTCTCAGATAATGGCCCGGCGAAGAGCGCGCCGGAGCCGATACCGAAAAGATACATGGCGGTCGACAAGTTTTCGGCAACCTGGCTGACGCCAAATTCTGCGCTGGCGGTCTTGTTCGCCATTGACTCCGCCGCCCCAGCCCACGCCTGTGCGAATATCAGAAAGGAGAGGCTGGCGATATTCTTACACCGGGCTGTCAGGGGCCAGTTTTTCGGATCAAGTGGGTCATCGTCGCCCTCGACACGGATTACGATTCTGTTCTCGCCGCGACCTCCTATAGCCTGGCCATTCTTTTTACTATCCAATGTGCTTAGAGAGTAAGAATTTGCTCTAGGCGCCTCCACATCATCAGAATATGACTGCTGGTCTTTCTGAGATCTCGCTATCTTGGACTGTCTCTCTACTGCTAATTGTAGATCCCTCCCTATCCAACGATACTGAACATAGGACCACATGGTTTGAAGAAATGAAAAAAATACATGGGCAACCTATCTCTGTCTGTATATGCCCGAAACATATTAAAAGGACTTATGGTAGTATTCCACCTTCCACTTGATGATACCATTTAACAAGAATATGCACTGGTGATGCATTATGATAGAAATAGGTCGCGTGCTAAGCTACTCTGTTCGACGAGGTCTTGGGGTTGACGTCAGACTATAACCTCATTTGAAGAACAAGAAATACTGCACTAGATAGGGGCGAGATCAATGTTCGTGTATACTGTCACGATGACTTCATTAAAAAGGAGTAGCGTAGATCCTCCAATTGGAGCCGCATTTGAGAGTTGCCAATTGGAATCCATCCGGCGATAAGATATAGAATTAGTATAGTCGTTTATACCATCCAAATTTCCAGTCGTGCATATTATTCTGTCTTGAGGGTCTAAATAGTTAGGTTGTGCGGATCGAATTGACTCGCATCTTACCATGACTTTTATCTTAATTGTAAGTGCCTAGCATTGGCTACTTCCATACTATTGATTGGACATTCCCCGGAGGTTCAAGGTGTTACCGCCATCTGTCTGCCAGGTACCTAGTTTAAGTTCTAGAAAATGGTTAAACGTGAAAGACGAGTCAATAGGTAACGCTCAAAACATTCAGTTGGTGAAATAATTGATGACTCTAGATTCGATGCGTTATGGATTCTCAATTCGGCACTCCTAAGCGTATCATCCTGCAGGGTTGCAGTGTGAATATTGCGAATAAGGGGGCATTGGGGCTCAATAAAGTAGAGCTTACGGGCTGTCTGTTGCTAGTGAATATTAGCGTCGGTAGGCCTGACGTAAGTTGGTCGGTAAGCTGATGGCCTAGGTGCGCCTAGTGCGCTAAATTAGTTGGACAGATGCCCCGCCACCTGAGAAGCTGACAGAGTGGAGGGGCAACAAATAACATGGACGGGCTTTGTCATGAAATACCTAAGCACAACCAAACCAACGTGATGCTAAATGTTTACACAGAATATTTCTGAATTGGGTGGGACGATGATCATAAGCTGTTCCGATAGTGATACAGTGTTCGTTGGCATCGTTGAACTTGACAACCATATTATTCCTCTTCGGGTATCGGTAAAAAATGGACTCAATTTGACTCGATGTGTCCGGGAAAATAGTGGGATTCTGATCCGACATGTCTCGGCCTCCTGCAGGCTGCCGCAAAATCGGCACGGAACCACTAGTTGCAGACAGGGGTTAGAGTGACGGTGACGATGAATGGGCAGGCAATGTCAAGTCCATTTTCGTAATGCTTGATGCAGAATGCATGGTTGCGGCGCACGGCAATAGCTTAACCCAACTATCTAATGACGCCGCATATTTTTTTCTTCTTTTTTCAAGAGAGCCGCCCGGGAATAGGGGATCGGTACCGTCCATTTATCTAGTGTAATAATATATGATGAGATGTCCACTAGTTATCACTGGAGTCGCAACATATTGGATGTCGAGCAACCGTAGATGGTCGTGTCCATACGATCCGATAGGCCTGGAGCGTTTACAGTAATACAGAACCAAAGATCGGGACGAGATTATGTAAGATGGCCCAATGAAAGCTTCCAGAGTTGGTGTAAGGCCTCAAAAGTGGCAGGCTCTGTGTTGACCTGCATGAGAACGTGACCAGATTGGAAACATTTTGTTCCTCGGTGGGCTGGTTTTCTGTTTGTCTTTTTGCACGTCTTCTCCAAGTCGTACTTTTACAAGGTTCATCTGAAATATTTTCAAAAAAAAGCCAACAGACCAACAGATGTTCTGTTTTCTTAAATGTCACATCGGCCGACCATTTCCCGAACGGTAAGCGCGTCGCATCTCCTTGCAAACGATGACTTAGTTTTAGGTTAAGTTCTCCGCCTTACCTTACATGTGATGAACAGCCCTGCGAGGCTTCCCAGTAGGTACCTACCTAAACCTTCTGGTCTGTGCGTTAGTACGGAAGCTGGGGTTTCCCGTTGCCGCTAGGTACTAGGTACCTTGGTACGCACCATGAGATCCAATTATACCGGAGTTGGACTGAATCGTTGAATCGTGAATCGTGAATCGTGAATCGTTCTAGGTTTACCTATCTACATATTTTTTAAAAAAAAAATGGTTAGCTATATGGATCAACTCGCTTCCCATATACAACATTGAATTAAGAAGAGATTTAAAAAAAAAATAATTAAATTGTTCTATCTTATCTTTTCTCCTTCTATTTCATTCTTTCTAAGGCGATACCAATCTTTACCGTGTGTATTCGTATCTGATACTGTCAATTTGACACTGATCAAAGTGCACGGTCTCGGCCTGTGCCGGACAGCCGGGTTAGCGCGTAGTTTTGCGTGCCGGAAAACCGAACTGTCCCAGGGAATTTCTTCAAACCGTCATACTTGGCATTCAAGGAAATCGGTCGCAATAGATGATCGACTCTTTTTTACATCCCTCTATCTTTCAAAGGAGAAGTCGGGCGGAAGATGACGAGCCCTTCATTCATTCCATGATTGAACTCTCTTTTCCCTCTCGTTTCAGCTTCGCTGTTCGTCGCGCATGATGACCACGTCTCACGGCATCGAGCTCTCCATCAACGCAACCACAAGGCGCCGCGCCGGCCTGGGCGAGCATATAGATCCTCGCCGCCATGCGCCGCCGAGGACAGGACGTGCTGGACAGGCCGGGCTGGACTCCCTGCCGCTTGAGCTCCAGTTCCTCATCATCTCTCATCTGGACCTGTCAAGCTTGGTCACACTGCGACAGACCTATCCGCTGTACCGCCAAGTCATTACAGCTGATGTTGTCCGCAGGCAGTTCACAAGTCGGGATGGACAGATCCATCCCGTCCTGCAGAGCTGCTGCACTGAGTGTCTGTGTATGCCGGGGCTTGATCGCCTGATTGTAGATACGACGCGTCCAAGCCACACGTGGCGATCAATCTGTTTCCGCTGCTGGCGTGACAGATTAAGTCGTGAGAACCAGCGCAAGCACTGGCCACTGGTCGAGATGGTTAACGGTGACTATGGCTATATATGCCACTTCTGCACTTGGCCGGTTCACAGCGGTACCTCCAACAGCAGGATTAAGCAGATGCATGCCCCTTGCAGAATCAGGAGGGTCGTTGTTATGATATCGTGGTTGATAATGGCCATCATCCAATTCGGGCTCGGGATGCTGGCTGCTGTGTTGGCCTGGACTATGTTCCGGAATTCGCCAACAGTTTTGATACCTGCAAGCGTACGGGTTCCTTCATTTATCCTACTTCTTTTGACGTCGGCGTTCTGACGATGCGGCTTTTTAGATCGATTTCGGTCTGGCGGTCCTGGCATTGATGATTTTCACCATCCGAATTGGCACCACGAATGAGCAAACATATACACGCGCCCTTGCTCTGGAGCTGGTAATTACCTTCATCCGCATTCCTCCCGTTACTTACACCGCACGCGAGACCGTGATTTCCGAGACCACCCAAGGCGGCCCACTCCCCAAATTTGGTTTCGGCGTCTTTTTAATTAACCTGTAAGTATATCTACCTAGATGCTCGTACAGTATCTCAATTTATTTGGCGATACTTGTGATGCTAAGTTTCACTTCCTCAACAGGATATTCCGTTTCCTGGACATGGTTGGCTACACGTTGCTCAACTGCGGCTATGATCCACGGAGTATCTTTCTAGGGGGTCTGCCTTTAAAAAAGAAGCTATTGTATGGATTTTGCACGTTCATGGTGTGGTTTGCGTTTATACCATTCTGAAGACGACTAGTTGTGATGAGCGACGTGAGCTTCCAGCACGTCGTATCAATTATAACAGCCCAGGCCAACAACGTTGGCAGCGAGGCTGTCGGCTCTAATAGCGCGTCTTTCTCCACTTTATAACTGTCATAGGTAACGTATCATCAAAGCATAGGTGGTCCGGCAACTACACTTCACAACATATACCCATCACATTCCGACGGACAGATCTTTGTACCATCTAGGGCTAGATTTCGGGGCCAGTCTTACACAACTATATTCTCAGCATCCCGACTCTTCGCTTTTCTCATGACTGCCTAGTCATCAACGGCGGATATTAGACATGATTGGCCGATGTGGGCATGGAGATCTTGCCCACACAAGTGTTATTAGCTGACACTAATGACGCTAGATCATTAGGGGTAAGGGGCAGAGTTAGCTAAGCGGATGGCGGATATCATGAGCGAATTGAATTATAGAACAATAATAATATTAAACAGTTAAAACAGCTCTAAGCCCATAAACATGCACCGAATGCCCACCGCCGCTGTCAACCATGATACGATTACAGACTACGGTAGTGGCAAACAGCTTGTAGACGTGTACAGTTAGTCAGCCACTGCTCAAACTTCTTCCGGCGCAACAACCTCTCTATGATGCAGTTGGCATCAGAATGCCTGTTTCAGTAACCAGTTATTCGCTCCGTCCTTGTTCCTTCCTCATCGCAATCCTGCCGTCATTTAATAAGTCTTTCATGAGTCCAAACTTCCATCAGTCTTGCAATGCGTAGAGCTGCTTTCTTTGCATCTTCTGTCTTCGTTTTCTCGGCCAACTCCTTGAATCTTTCTGTCCAGAATAACCACCTCTCTAGTCGCAGTCCCGGCTCTCCTTTATAGAGGGTCCCGCCTTTAAGTATGCGGCGATGTTCGTCGCTGAGTACCGGGTCTGGGTTAGCGGCCATCTTCTCGATTACGATCGGACCTGAGAATTCGATATACATAATCGCTGTCAGTAGGTCTCTATCTATCGCACTACTCTTCGGTGGATTCGTTTCTTCTTCTAAGGCGCTGCGCAGCATCCATACGAGCTGGTTGATGAAGTGAATCACCCCAGCACCTATGAGCTTGGCAGAAAAGGCGTGGAACCGTATCCACGCCTGATTAATCTTAGCCTGTTCCTCCTCATCATCTGAATGACGGGAACCATTAAGATGTTCCCTGAAGACAGCACCTAAAACGGGGAGATCTGTCCAGACGCGGTCCTTGTTACTAAATTAGCTTCATGGCCAAGCCTAGGTAGTAGAAATTAAGCCAGGTCAACCTACCTCCCACACTTTAATTCCAGTATCAGGCAGAAGCGTAAGTTCCCTCATGACCTTGACCAGCTTGTCTTGAGCGGGATGGTCGTATGGTATCTGCTCTGCAATTCCAATGATGTTTTCCCATAGCTCGAAAAAGAAGCGATCATCCAAGGGCGCCTTGTCATCGCTTGGCTCAGGCGCTAGCTTAGATATGTCGATGGCAACTTGTTCAGCGGAAACGGAGCTCTTCAATTGGAGATAGTCCTTGAAGATATTGAGGATGGCCTCGCTCATCTCTTCTCCCCAATGTGAATCGGGTTCGTGCAGTTCGATCTCGTCGGCCATATTTTAATATTGAAAGCCGAGTATGTCAGCTTGGGAGTAGGTAGTTGGTTATTAGACTCCGTTTGAAATTTGCGAAGACTTCCAGGTGGACTCAAAAGCTTTGCAGATGTGCATACGTCATTAAACCCGCTCGTTTAAATCAATCATACATTGGTAAAGGAATAGGAGTGGTATAATATAAATAGCGCGTGTATCTACCTAGGTAGCCTTAGCCCAATGGAGAAGGTGAATGTAGTCAAGCTCGATATGGGCAAGCATGCGCATGCAGTTTCTCGCTGTAAATTTTGCTAATACCACCATCTTTGTACCATGGACGAAATCAAACAACAGTCACGCAATCACAATTATCGGGCACTCAGCTACATGTTTCTGGAGAATTAGGGATATAATAAGCAACAAATCATCAATTCTCGGGAAATTATGAGTACATATATCAAAGAACACACTAAATATTGGCAAAATCGCAATGCAGTTAAACCTCAGTCCCAGCTCCCTTCGCTCAATGCAGTTCCCGCCTTCCGACCGCAATCCAACATATATTAACGACATCGAAAATGCAACGCACACAAAACCAACCAATAGTAGACCGCTATGCTTCCATGCTCATCAAAACAATAAAGTATAAGTTTCGGAAGAAAACATTCATCGAAATGTACTTGAAAAAAAATTGTGGGAGAGGGAGGAGCCAAATCGAAATTGATTGCCAATTAAGCTTGTTGCTTCGTATCAATTCTACTTCGGTGCATTGATAGAACTCAGTATCTCTGCCATGCGCATTCGAGACTCAGCTTCGGTGAGCGGGGTTGGAGATTGAGGCGGTCTCAGGTACCTATCCTCGGCGTGCAGGTGAGGGTTTAGAAACCGTTGCAGGTTGTAGCCGACATCAACGGGGACATTAATCTTTGGCCTCTGGGCTGTTTCAGAAGCGACGTCCTCTTGGCTGCTACCAATTTGGTGTCTTTAGCGGCAGTGGATAAGGGCGAATTTGATGTTTTAAAGGACCGCTAAAAACTCACTTTAAATACTGGACGGCACGTGCTGAACCGTCAGTTTGGCCGTTATTCGCCATGGATGGATGCTAGAAGCCCCAAGACCCAATGAAGCTAATTGAAAATTTCCAGCGGTTTGGTTTGGACCTCGTTTAGTGCTCGGCTGCATCCGCTAGCACGATAGATAGGTCGTATGGACCCTGCGTAAGTGACTGCGGGGTAGATAAGATAGGCCTGGTGCAGTAGATAAAAGGAAAATAGCGAGGGGAAAGTCGTATTTGGTGCAACTTTTCCCAAAGCTGAGTCCACACAAGGTCAAGAATAAGAATAATAACAAGAAAAAGAGCGACGACTATCCAATGAGTCAAGTATCCTCAACTCAAGGAGTCATTGATCGGCATAAGAAGAAGTTGAGCCTGTCGATCAAGGGCAACTGGAGGGTCAAAACCCGTGGTTTATGTAGAGAATTTCCTAAGCACGAAAGAGGATCCCGCTCTCTACTCCCCAGCTCTCAACTTTGACCACATGGAGTCCTCGTGAACATACTTCCACATCCAACATACCTGAGCTAACCTTCGTCCATCGAATCTAACCCCCCACGACGCAACACTAGGCAGGACTAGGAACTGTGGTTCACCGGACAGAAAAACGCCATGCCCTGACGTATATCGTTCGGGGAATTACATGATGTCATTGCGATCTTCGTACGTCCATCACTTGCATCAAAGCTTAATAAACTACCCAGGCAACGTAGGCGGATAGAAAAATGCGGCCGCGGACAAATGTGAATGGCTAGAATTTTGAGGCTGATGGGATTCTAAGGCTTCCGCTCAGGTTCCAGAATCAATTAATTTAGCCCCCACAGGCTGTGCTGATCCCCTTCCTGTTGGGAGGGTAACCCGACCCGGACAACTATTCAATTATGGGCTGATTTTTCTGTTTACTTTGAAATTCCATCTGACAAGTAGAAACGGATTACTACGTATGAGGGTGGCCGATCGGGCAAACTTGGAGCTCAATAGTCCTGGACAACAGTACGACCCGGGTTCTTCCCCTAAGGACGCCTAGCGATTCAGCCCTCGTGATCGCAACCTCGAGAAGATCATACCCTCATTCTTACTAGAATATCGATTCAATAAGACCACATCTAGTGCTACGACACCATAGCTATTTCGTCAGAGTTGTTAGCAATCTCACTTCACCGCGGTGATCTCTTGGCCGTCTCCTCCTGACAGACCCCCACGAAACGACGACCCCCTTTGATGGTCTCAGCTCACCGAACGGCAGTGACGTTAAATCGTGGGGATTTTACAACCTATCAACAGCTATTCTGAAGAAATGACGTAGGCGTAAGCCATGATCATGAAGCTAACTGCCGAAGCACAGATAGGTGTGAAGGAGTTTCTTGGCCAATATTGTGTTGCGCGCTACCAGAGGGACAGTCAGCTCTCAAATCTAGACCATCAAAACTATATACGAATGGCCTCCTATAGCACAACAGGGCCAATTGACGAAGAGGCTGTAGAGTCTAGAACATCTCGCCTGCCAAGGGAATGTTTCCGTGAGACAGAAATTTCATGTTAGGTTTTTTTTTTTTTTTTTTCGACTTAGGCTACATACGTCATCGTATAACAGGGGATGATGGATGCGTATGTAGAAGCACAACCCCTGACCCCTGGATGACAAGCGTATGCAGGGTGGCAGGGTGGCAGACCCTTAAATTCTAAGATGGGGAAAAGGCATCCAAGGATGGATTTCCTGGAAATCTCGATGGCTCCGCAATCGCAAATACATACAAGCGAACATTCGACCCGGACTCGTATTCCTCCGGCTATAGCTCCGATGGCATGTTGCGCAGCCAATCAGTTACTTGGCGCATATTGCTGATCCTGCGCCGCGAGTTAGACAATTGTCGACTGTAAGCTAATTTCAGGTGGGTGAGAAAAGTCACAATTCAGGCAGATCATAAGGCGAACAGCACTAAGCTAATAGCGTCGGATGCCTCTCGAATCTAGTTCGCCTACCCGTCTAACCCGACCAACCTACCGAAGTAAGGGAGGCCGTCACCTCTTCGGCTTGGTTCCCCGGTACGTGAGTGACATATCGTCAAGCTGGTAACTTGGTGCCATCTCTTCAACAGCGATGATCGTCCCTCAAAGACGTAGTTACATGATTGTACAAGGGAGTACATTGATAGGTATTCGTTGCTATTCGTTACACAGATCTTCAGGGTCTAGATCGTTCGCATCATTGGGATGCGGGGCTTTGCAGGACACGCCAGCCATTCACATTAGTCTACAACACAATTGCTAGCTACGTTACACGACGGATTATTTCCCCCGGAGACATATAGTAGGTACCTATCTACTTCAACCGCGCAATGTCAGCATTAGAACGGACTGGCTTTCAGGATGGCCTTATTCTGATGTCAATGTGCATCCTAAATCCAGATGAAGGCTCTAATTGTCTCAAACATCAAGTCTAGGCAGAGAGCCATATGCCACGAGACTGAAAGTATTGCGTCACCCGAATGTCAATGCATATCGAAGTTACGGCGCCGAGATATACGACATGGAGTTTGCTTATCCCCAACGAGTCTCGTTACTATGTACAGCTCAATTAAGCGCCTACTCCATCAGCCCTTTTCTAACGATTATCGTCATCTTAGAGCCTCGAAGCTAGGGATGTGTCATTCCTCTCCGAGATCCTTTACTCAAAGATTTCCGAACGTCCAAGAACTCTCCCACGTATACGTCTGGCCAGGTCCAGTAATCTGTTTGTCGACGCGTCCCCATTCAGGACTTAATTCATACGACGTTAGCTCTCGAATCATACACGAGCCGATGATTAAGCCTTAGCCTTTAGGTGTAGGAAAGAAATGACATCTCTGACAGGAGCGGGAAGAAGGGACAAGGAATAGTCTTACTGGTTAATTCCGTCAACGTAATCCTGTGCCTCGATAGCGACACAAGAGCTTCTAACAACCTTGCGGTTGGTCTTAGTGCCCTGCGTGCTCTTCAGGTCGGCAGTCCCGTCCATCCAATTGCACGAGTAGATGACAACCCCAGGCTGATCGGTGCGTAGGTCCGCCTTGATACCAGAGAAGGCACTCGCCAACTGAACAACGGCAGCATCCTTTGGTGCATCGTCAATGAGAAAATAACCGTTATAACCTTCGCAGGCGCCACCGCCACCGCAGTTACCAGCAAACGTAGGGTCGCTTCGTGCATGGCCAAGAAAAAGGCCAGGGCGGCTTGCGAAGTCATTGATGCTGTTTGGCTCAGCCGTACCAATTTTCCCCGTCGGCAACGCCCCGTCGTCAGCGACCAAGTACCGCTTCGAGTACGGCATGTACAGTGTATGGTTCCAGATCTTGACCGTGTCGGGGTTCTTGTACGCATCCAAATTGAAGTAGGTGTGCTGAGTTAGCATGAGTGCTTCGCCATCTAAGTCAGCAAGATAGATAACGAGATGTTAGTCACGAAGACAACGTACGAGTCTTGGCCTCGGGCGAAGTCGCCTCCATCTTGATACTCCACTTGCTGCCGCTAACACTATATGTCACCTGACCCTTGACGAGGCCCAACATTCCCTGGGATGAGTTCGACGCATCTCGAACAGTGAAGGTAATAGAGTCCTTAGTAAAGTCGGTAACGTTCCACACGCGGTACGACCAGTTGTTATTGCCACTGTGTAGAGTATTGCTCCCATCATTCAACTGCGTGGTGTACGTCGTTCCGTCGATCGTATACTTCCCCTTTCCAATGCGATTGACATAGCGGCCAGGGATGCTGTTGTATACGGGGTGTCCTGGGTCCTCGGCTACAACCAAAAGGTTAGCTACTTATTCTTTTGTTCCTCAAATATGTCAGTATTGTAAGAAGGCATATTCACGATAGTAGTTTATGTCGTCGTATCCAAGAACCACGTCGACATCCTGCCCGTTCTTATCCTTGACGAACAGGTTGGTGAGTGTAGCTCCGTACGGGATGAACTAGAGTGTGTAGGCGTCAGCGCGTCCTTCGGTTTCCCCTTGGAGACTTCATCGCCGAACCTTTGCTGTTATACCCGACGATGATATGGTGAATTTTCCGTCATCCCCAGGACGAGGAGCTTGGGCAACAACAGAGGTCGCTGCCGCCAAGAACGGGAGAGCTACTACAGAGCACCGCATCTCTTCAATTAGTTCCCGATGGGTGAACTTGGTAGGTGAGTATCACAGGTTAATCTTCGAAGCAATAAGAAAAAGAGCCTGGCAATAGCACATGCCCACGAGACACCCCTCAAGAGAGAAGAGACACTTGGCTTATTACTACCTCAATCCTAATACTACGATACAGCCCCCTCCCTCTCATTAGTCCCTTAAATAGCTAACGCGGGGCAAAGGCAGCATGCTGACCGGTGCTGCTGGCGAGACCGCGCGTATAAGCGCAGAACTTTTGAATCGCACCATACCGAGAGAGGCGACTCGGGATTACTCTGGGGTGCATGGCGAAAGGATTGGGGTAAATAGCCTATTATGGGCAGCAACCAGTAATCTCACGATCTTCCCCGGTTTCCCCTTGTAGGAATTATTAATCAGCTCCCAGCAGATTCGGGGTAAATTCAACCTTAAATAGAATAATGTGGGTTCAGCGGCTCAAGTGTCCTCACTATTGAGCCATGGACGCTCACTTCTTAGGCGACTTGGCAAATTCGGCTTAGACGCAACAGCATCTTCATATAAGTTCATATGGGCCACGGAACTTTCAACAACCTCTGCGGTGCTACGGCGCGTATTATGCAAGCAGCAACCTGGAAAGAGTTAAGCCTGCCGTAGTGCTTGCATCACAAGATTTCTCGTTGGTGGAATCAGCAATATTGCCTAGCATTATCTAAGTTACACCAGAGGCCACTCGTTATTCCGAATCCATTGCAAGGTTTCCTTCATAACGAATGCTGCACGTTCAAATCAAGGAGAAATAAATGACCCTAGAATTATCTTCTAGTCTGTAAATTAACCAAGCGATCTTGCAAGGAACTCCTACTGACATTTAGTAACTAGGAAGTGTCATTCCTGCCATCATGCCTGCGTACCTACCTGGCATATGCCTGATATCGGATAGGTAACCTGACCTTTGCCCCTTGTCACAAGGTAACTTACATTGAACACGTCCTCTGCTTGTTATAATAGTGTCTGCCTACGTAATATACGTGAAATGTTGAGCTAAGTTCAATGCTTGTTCGTATTTGTTTTTCTGTGGTGATAAAGAGGTGCTCTGTCGAGAAATTCGAACAAAGCAAAAGAGGGAACTCTCGATTTGTAAATGGAAATTTTTTATAGGCATGTCTAAACAACTAGCTTCATTAATCGGGAGTAATAAGAAAGTGATATTCCCACTCATTATTATAAGTTTATGAGCCTAATTACACGAAAAATCTACTAGCTCGTAACGTTGAAGTTAAATACCGAGACTCAACACCAATACCTAGCAAATACGTGTGATTTTGTCTCCCAACGGAAACCCTAGGCACGTAAGGACTACCGTAGCTACCCCTGGGAACTTGTCCACTCAGATACAAAATTTCCAGATGGCCCTCAAACGCAAAGATGATAACGCTCATTCCGCGAGGCAGGAAAAGGCCCCACGTATTGCGGAAATGGAGGAACTGAGGCGCAAATTGATACTAACTGAGGAGTTATTGGTTGACTCGACACAGCGTGTTCAAAGACTAGAGGCTGATAACACGAGACTCAAAAATCAAATGGAGAATTTTCAGAGCCAAGCCCAGGCACTACAAAAGCAGAATCGATTACTCGAAAGTCAACTTGATAAAATAGTAACTGGCGCGCCCAGCCAGACGATGCAGCCTATTCCCAAGCAGCCCGAAAAAGGATCGGATGACAAAGAACTACTAGCTTTAAATAGAGACCAAGCTAGATATATTCAACGGGTTGCACCCTTCCAGAACTCTATAACCTCGAAGGAAGTCGCTGATGTAAGCTCACAATTCTATCATTTGTCATGTGCTTCGCTCATTTAATATCCTTAGGAATATGAAGACCTTTTACGTGGTGTCCAAGAGTTAGCCGGTGCCTGGATGGAACCCTTTGAAAACGACCCAGCACGTGCCAAAAAAGTTATGGCAAACGCGAAAAGAAATGGTAGTGCTGCTGGGGTGATCAGTTGGATGGCTCGCGTCCCGGAAATCGCGAGGCTCACGCGGTATGGCCCAGGCGACGATGTCGTCTCAGCAATCTTGATGCGATGGCTACATGAAGAGATCTTCTCCACAAGATACTGCAGGATAGACCCTACAGTTGAGCGCGTACTACGAAAACTGGAAAGGAGCATACGACGTAATATGGAACCCGAACGCGACATCTTCGAGATACGAAGATGGCGTCAGGTTACATATTCCGGTCTAATCGCTCATCCGAATCATAAGAGTCAGCGAGCAGCTCGAGAGAAACTGATGGTGAGGGAACTAGAGAAACTTTTTGGCTTCCTCCACCCACGTCCGGGCTACGACATGGCCGGCCTCTTGCTCAGAGACGCCATCCGGCCTGCGATGAACCTACACGAGCGAATACAGAACTCCTTAAACGAGGTCACATTCGAGTTCCCAAGTACATACACAGAAGGTCAAAGCCCGGACAACAGCAAAGTTGTTTTAAGTCTGCTCTCTCAAGCAGACAGGATCAACTGTGAGGATGTCTTGAAAAGTTACCGCGATTTTGATCTCGATACAAGAAGGTACCAAGACCCGATTAGGATGTTAGATCCTATTTGTGCCATAGCCCCCTCTGCTGTCCATCATATAACTTCTGGTCTTGGCAAGGAATATACGTATATAGATTGTAGGGCGAAAATCATTGTGGCTTGGGGTGATAGGATGGAAAGGGAGGAGAAACTTAACGCAATGGAACCAAACCCCTTCTATGAGTTATTAAATTAGCCACGTCGTATTAAGCATACTACAATGTCATTAATGCTAGAGAATAGCTATATTCTGGTCGGGTATGGCGGTCACATATGTATATATTAGGTACCTACCTTAGTTGACAAGGGACAAAGGATCGACTGGGAAAGGAAGTTAGGCTTCCACTTTCAGCAGATTAATCTACTTCTGCAGCCTATTTTAATGTTCATCTTCTTCCTTAGGGAGATGTGGGCTAGATAGAAGCAATACATCAACGTTACACCATGCTAAATGTTTTCGGACCAGCCGACACACAACTCCCACTATACTGACAGGTTTAGGACCTTTCAATAATCTTCTACTCCCTAGGTTGATCACAAGTTATAGGTTGCCAGTATGTTCAAACATACAATATATATTTCCCTTTGAAAATACACCGAGGTAAACTACGCGTCTACCTAGCTTGTGACTGGTTTCGAAAGCAATTAGTTAATGAATACCGGATTTGCACGTGACAGCTGGCTTAGGCGCATCAGGACACGTCTTTGAAGCTTCAGTATTTTCGAGCCATTTGACAGCAACGTTCCCTTCCCAAGTCTTGCCGCCATCGTTCATCTTGATTTCGGCCGTGCCTCCGCCAAGGCAACGCTTGTAGATTGAGTCGAATATATTATGGCAAGCCTTCTTAAACGGTTGGCTCTTATATACGCCTCTCTCTCTCCACGTAATATCCATGAACAGTCTGCATCTTTCGCCTCCGCAGATGGCGTCGGTTGTGTATGCCTGGGCTTCTCTTATGGACAAGTCCTTGATTTCCTGGGCCCAGTCGCACCACACTTCCTTCGCCTCCTCGAAAACGGCCTGGTCGCCGGTGATTACCGAGCAGGCGGCATTCACGATGGTCGCGGTGACGCCGCGGTCTTGCAGGTCTCGTGTTATGGCTTGCTCGATATCGGTGTTATTCGCCCAATACAACTCGCCATCGGCTACTTTCTTCGCAACCCAAACGTTGTAGTCTAGGCCATCTGTGTACTCTCTGATATTTAAATCATTTTGATCTAGTGGAGTTGCCGTTCCCTGTAGCGTATCTGTCAGTGCGTTCCTCGATGAGAGTGGTCTTTAGAGTGATTCGCGGTGTAGTACGTACCAGAAAACCGAACGTGCTAAACGCGATAATAGCCGTGTTTTGAATTATGGCTTTCATTTTCAGAACCAAGAAACATGTGACGGCCAAATACGTATGACATGAATGAGTATTGAGTATATGGACTGGTGTCCAGAGACGGGGAGTATCTGTTTTCAAGTAAACTCTTATTTTTCATTTTTCATTTATACCTCAATGCTCATCGGTTCTTCTGGTAGAGGTCTGGATATATTCTTAGAGGGGCGTTATACTATGCCGTCATTTTTGAAGATCACTGATGGCGTTCGTGCTCTGAAACTGCTATTATGTCCTGTGGAGTCAATTTTTTATAGATTTTTTAGATAATTTTTAGAGGCTGAAATCCACAGATAGGATCAGTAGGATTCTTGGACTCTCAGAACCCTGAATCTTCGACTCTCTATGTTGATAAATAAAGTAGACCCCGATCCATCGCCTCATCCAAATCCATCCTGAAGTCTCAGTGGTGTGGAATTCTTAGACGTTACCTAAAATTCATCAATGCTGAACATCGCTGATATATACACTGTCGATCTGGTGACATAATGGGATCCAACTACTAAGATGTATATATACATAAGATCCTCGTTCGAGATTTGAAGGGTCCTGCATGGATTCTAGAGGTCTAAATATATAACACTATTACGTCATAGGGGTATGACCCTTATTTACCGTAGGCCAACAAGCGGGCAGAAAGTGGGGTGTCGGATATATAGATATTCCGGATCTCATGAAGCCACCGTGGACCTTCATAGGGGTAAGAAAAAAAAAACTTAGTACGATAGCGATCTTAGTAAATTACCCTCGACAACCTACGGTAGACTTCAACATATATAACAAGATTCACTAGACTCCTACTTTATCCGTAAGTCAAGCAGAGCTTTATGTCGATAAAAGAGGTACCTATATTACATACATACGATTTAGCATATTAACAAACACTCTTTCCCGCCGGGAAAATTGACATCAAGAAATTTATATATTCCAAAATCCAGTTAACGTTCTACATACTATAAGTCTATGTGCATGACTCATCAAATGCTTCATTTACATCGTACTACCGGTGGTGATCACAGGAGAGCCGTAGCATGCAAAGTGAATTTACTCTCAGTAATTCCTTATTGCTGCGATTATCGTGGCCCTGGCCCTGGTGGCCCTGGTGGCCCTGGTGCTGGATGGCCCGTACCCGGTGGTGCTCCTTCAGGTGCCGCTTGCTGTGCCACTGGATATGGATAAGGTCCTGCGTTATCTCCATATCCATAAACTCCAGGATAAGCCCCATATGGATAACCCGCTGCATGATCCGCCGGTAAGCCCGCCAGAACGTCTTCCGGATAGGGTGCAGCATTTCCTTCATATGTATAGGCCACCGGATACGCCACACCTTCCGGAAAGTCCTGGGCAGCGACTAGCAGGTCATACTCTGCGGCCATATCATTGTTCTCTGGGTTGTCTTCTTGATAGTCTGCAAGATAGCCCATTGGATAGCCTACGGGATAGCCTCCATATGGGTAGGGTACTTGATATCCATATCCCACCACACCAGGGGGGTACTCCGGGGGCCTCATCGGTGCTCCTATTAAGAAAGGAGATTAGTTCAAGAAAGAATATGTGAGTTTTAAAGATGGGAGACAAGTTGGACAGGGGGTGGCAGGTAAAGGGGAGCTAGAGAGTGAGAACGTACCTGGAATGTATGCCGGGAAGGCAGGTCCGCCATATGGAGGAGGATAGTAAGCACCATAACTATCCATGACAGCTGGCGGGCGAGGAAGTACCTCCGGAGCTGGATCAATTACCTCCACGCTCATCGGTACTACATTCGTTCCCGTGGCTGGTGGTGGTGCTACTCCTCCTTCTTCAGTTGGAGGCGCTGGCGGTGCTCCTTTAGTCGGCGGTGCTTCTTTAGTCGGTGGCGCTTTTTTAGCTGGTGGCGCTTTTTTAGTCGGTGGTCGGTCCATTCCTCGGTCTCCGGTGTTCGCGGAAAGCATCACCCTAGTAACCCAGTTGGAGTTTTGTTGCCAGAATATATTCGAATACTGTGGCTTTTTAAGCGCGGTGAGGATGATATTCTCTGCGTCGGTGAGCGACGGACGGTCTGCTGGAAAGTGTGCTTGACAGCGATACACAAGATAGCGCAAGTCTGGGTCGACATGTCTAAACCGCTCTCCTTCCAAATGGTACCCGTATGTCGCGTATAATTCCTTACCTTCCGGTGGCGTAACCCTACACCAACTGGGAACGGGTGGAAAGGCCGGATACTTTAGAGTAATCAGAGATTCCATAATCTTCAAGGTCTATTAGTGAGGTGTTCACGGAATGTAAAATCATGGAAAGTCTCAAAAGGCTAGTTTCGGGGGGGTATTGTCGCATCATATCTCTAGAACAGGAAAAACTTACCAACCCAACTTGCCACAAGTTTGTATGGTGAGCGAAGTTGCCTGCTACTTCCTCATTCTTAACAGTATCTTCGTTCGGCCGGATGTAGTCCCAGTCGTTGCAGAATTGTTCCTTTCATGAAATTTAGCAGCGAGTAAAATCAGATAGATAGGGTGCTTCTACTTACCGGGGAATAGAAGCCATGCTTCCCTTGGGTCCTGAGTCTCTCATAATACCTTGATATAGAGATTAGTTGAACAGTTTTCTTTGAGGTTGGTTCTTACATCAACTTACCAATTACTTTGTCCTTTTTTAACCTCTCTGGCCGAGCCAAAATCCCCCATCTACGCAAGTTAGCAAGTTGTAAAGAATGCCAGGGTGGTCTTTACCTTTAATATTGGTATTCCTTTGTGTTCGTCACTTGGAAGATCACCACCACGCTGAATGTCATCAAGGAAAACTATCACGAATTAGTAACTTCATCCCGGACAAGCTTTCGAAGTTGGGCTTCCTACTGTTTTTAGGGTCCAGATCGAGATGAACTAATAGCCCAGGATTATTTGCTTTCCCTTCCGGTATTGTCTCCCTAATTGGGCCGGGACGGCCTTCATTCTCTGCTTGAGACGACGGCGGATAAGCCATCGCGATGCACCCTCGGATAACTATAATTTGATAATCTGTTAATATATGACGGCGCACACGAGAATCAAAGGAGTGGGCAAAGATTCCAACTTACGACAGAGGAAGAATTCCCAGAGGATTTGATTAGGAACTCTCTGTCCAAGTTCACTGACCTTGCAGATGAACTGATGGAGATCGCCATTCTTCACCAGCTCCATGACGATCGCATCGAAAGACTCCGTGGTTCTCTCCTCTTTCTCATTTGATTTTTTGTTTGAGTCTTTTGCTGGCTGATTGGTAATTAGTTCCGAACCTGGGAGGTCGATGAGTTGGACGATATGCTCAGATTTTGCCAGCATCTACTCTAAATTTAGCTTCAAATCTCAATCCGATTGACGTCTTATATACGTACCCTTAGAATATCCCTTTCTTCTTCCATAAAATCCGCGGCTTGAGGATCGTCTGACCTAAGCATCATCTTGACGGCCACCTGTCTTTTGATTACGTCATTGTCACCGACCTCGATGAAGTGCGTCGCGAGTCCATTGCCTCCCCATCCTAGAACTCTCTTGAATCTGAATTTCCGTTTATCACCGAAGCCTTCCTTGATTTGTAGAAGTCCCTGCCTAGCACGTGCCGAGTTAAACCTTAGCGGGCGTACAGGTGTCTTTTCGATGTTAGTTCTATCCTTTAAAGCCGCTCGACGATATGCTAATATCTTTTGAGTGTTCGCCTTCGACCTGTCTAAAGTCGGCTTCCCGGATAAAGGGAGGCGTGGGAAACCGAAGCCTTGTGCTCGTCTTTTATCTTTGTCCCAATATCTGCCAGCCCTGTAGTGATCAAATCTATCATAAAACTCTCTTCGTTTATTTTCTCTATCTATCAGTGACATGTTTACGGTTTTCAGCGTATGTTCCTGTGTACGCAATATCAGTAGTCTTTTTTTATCTTGGGTACGTACTGTTCCATTAGATTCCAGGTTAGTTCCCCCATATAATGTTCGCAATTTTTTTGCGCTCCTTCCGCAGCATATTAATATCATCCGGACGTAAACAATATTATTGTCTCTACCTCTTATCGTAAAATAAGATGCACATCAAACCCCTTATACCTATGTAATAAGCAACACACAGAGGAACACCACGCCTACACGTTGAATTCATGACAAAGAGCGATTCAGAAGCACAGTAGTCTAGTCTCTAAACAATAGGTATTTCGATAGAAATCAAAGCTGGCATCAAAAACTAGGTTTGTTCATCGAAGTTGGAAAAGTCAGCCCACAGGGAACATACGAAGAATGGGTAGAAGACAGACCGAAGACGAGATCACAGATGAAAATGGGCTAGGGTCACATAGTCAAGGGTATCTCATATTGCCCAGCGATGCACGAAAGATATGAAGGGCAGTAATTAAAGGTAGAAGCATCCATTGTCCTTAACTATAGACAGAAGGTGTCCACCAATATACACAAAAGAGATAGGATGACTACTCCATTGCCTCTTTTTTCCTTACATCACCGACAGCGTGACCTAGTAGTCATCTTATTGCTTAGCTAACAGGCCATCGAGTACAGTCGTTTTAATCTCTCAAGGAAAATTAGAGCGAAGCCAAAAGGCCGCAAGAATATGTAAGAAAAGCAAAGAGCGAAAAATCCGAGGAAACTCTTCATAGAGCAAAACGCCGTGCAGATCCACAAACAGGTAAGCCGGGAGGTATAAGCAAAAAGTTCATATGCACAGGTATTGGGGACAAAAGATATAGAGACGACTTGTTCCTAGACAAAGTCTCTCTAGTGGGTGGGGAATCTTGAAACATGTCGCCGTCGACTCCATACATGCAACAAGAACGCATCAAGTTTTAGCGGGTGCCGCCGAGAGCACTAATTCTAGCACCAGAGGGACGGTGGATGAGGCTCTCGGCATGCTTGCCAACAACACCTGGCTCTTGAGACATGGCCTCGTTCTCACTTCGCTCGGCCAAATCATCTTCATCATCCTCAACAATCTTAGTAGGTATGTCGTTGTGGATAGTGTATTGCTGGCTAGCTCGTTCAGGAGTAGTCATGGTCGATGCCATCGACAAGGCCGTGCTGCTTCGATTAGGAATCAAATCCGGGGTAGGAGGAATGCTGGAAGCACGCCCGGAAGGGTGTAGGAGACTGTCATCGCCGACCTCGGAAGCGGTCGCCGAGTGGTCGTGTCCATCGTCACTAGCAACTGTGGAGAGATTGCTTGCTCGGCGGGGTGACCTAGACGACTCAATCTCGGCGTCTTGGGCGAGCTGCAGACCCTCAACAGCGGCTTGACACTGCTCTGCAATATTCCGAATAATGTGGGAAATAGCATCCGTCTTATCTTTGAGGTGGCGGTCAGCTACGTCGGTGAAGCTAGCGGTAGAATGACGCTTGTTCCCTCGGCTGGGATGCTTTAATAGGCGATCTACCGATGTCAAGTCATTAGCAATCCAGCTTGTAATTGGCATACGTAGCAACTCACCATCCAGCTCCTCTCCATCTTCCTCTTCAAAACCCTCCTCAATCTCACTAGCCAAATCGTCACGCGTAGTAAGAGACTGGACTAAATGCTCCATGTGGTGAGACTGACCACCAATCAAGCTACGCAAATGCAGGACAACGCGGCGAGCCTCATCGCGCTGTCGGACAATGGTAACATTGGTGTGTTGAAGTGCCGCCAATTCTTTCTTATTTCGCTTGCGCTCTCGTTCGAGCTCCTCGGCAATCTCTTGTTGGAGAACGAGAGCCTCAAGAGCGTCATCTCTCTGTTTCTCGGTACCGGTGAGACGCACAGAAAGACGTGCATTGTCATCCTTCTGCTGGTCGATAAGACCAGCGAGTCTTCTGTTCTCCCGCTTGTGTGTCTCAATCTTGACTTTCAGGTCCTGGGTTTCTTTTGTGAGGGTCTCAGCAAAAGCTTGGAATTTAAGGAACTATAATCTACGTTAGCGCCACTGAATATATTCTGAATAGAGGGAATCTCACCTGTTGCTTCCAGCTCTCCAGCTCCTCCACAAGGTAGTTATTCCGTTTAGTAACTTTGCTAAGCTCGGTGTCCATACGACCCTTGAGGTTGATAAAATCCTGCCATGCTTCCAGAGCGTCACGAGAATATTGGTTGCGTTCCCTGACAATTTCGTTCAAGTGTCTCATCGAAACCTTAGTCATTAGAGGCTTCTTCACAGAGCCACCGAAAACTGCCTTCAATCCGGTGTTACGACCCTAGATTGGATCATTAGTATAATCGTCCAAATATGTTTTATCAAATATGTCGAATGTGCTTACCATCTTCTCACAGACGTGATCCATGACGGCCATAACGGCATCCTGGTTCCACCATTCCGGATCTTGAATAGACTCAACTTCTCCACGCATGACAATGATCTGGCCCGCGGGCACCAGCTTTCCACCACCATAAGCCGAACGCAAATGCTGAGGCACGCCAGAGGGTGTGACGTCGCCATTCAAGGCTTGAGTCAATCGGCTGACGAACTTGTTACGCTGGTTTGCGTTTAATGCGGTTGGTGGGCTGGAGGTGAGCACGAAATTGCGATCCAAGTCCACCACAAGCGCATCATTGGGAGCAGTGAACAGAGACCTGCACTCGGCCGTGATACCAAGGATGTATGGTCCTGGCTCCTCCACCAACTCTTTAGCGTGACGAGCATGAACAACAGGCACGTAAAGGCCACTCCATTCATACACTCGGACGCAGAATCGAACCGTCTCGGCTGCCATGGTTAACATGGCAGGGTAGTGACTGACAAAAATTATTCGCCTAGTGGGTGATATGGCTGCCTCGATAACACCTACAATGTTCGGGATCGAAAGACATGTCCACAGTGGCCACATGGCGAAGTTCTGAAACCCTGTCGGGGATGACGGAAACTGATAGCAAAGGGCATAATCCTTCATGTCTATCCGGACCAAATCATTCAATCGCGGCGCAGGGAAACTAAGAATTCGTGAGACCTCTTCGGCATGGAAAAGATTGGTTGCCTTGTTCCAGTGAATCCACATTCCTCGTAAATAATCTCCGAGAAGGTTATAAAGAGGATATCTCGAAAGGAATGACAAGCAGTACGGAATCCAGTAGGTTTCGTCGGGGTTATCGTAATAATCCGTCTCGGTCCGCTTCCGTAGATCTCGAATAGTCTCGGCTCTCTTCTCATCAGCTCTCGACCAAACGCGTAGGCAGATACCGTAAAGCGTGTGCGACGAGTCTTGCTGAAGAACAAAAGCGTGGTGGACGCAATGAGGTTGACTGCGGCCAGTACATATCTCGACATCGTGGGGAAAGCACGCCTAATACAGTTAATATGCGAAGGAACTACAAGCTCCCTGTAATCACTTACCCTCATTGCAGCATGCAAAGCTCGAGCAACCTCGTTATCCTGTTCAAGACGAGGGCTGCTTCCCAGAATTTCCGGTAACCAGAATTGACCAACTGCCCCTTTCATATGGCCTATCTTGCCCTGAGCTGGCGCAGGTGCCTTAACCCACTGAGATGGTTCTCTACCCACACCACAAACCATGTAAGCATGAGTTAAGGTCTTCGGTGTTCGTTGCTGAGGTTTCATGTTAAGCGTAGAAGGAATCGGCTGCGTAATACGAGAGTGGAGGGACGAAGTCCTGCTCGGGATGATCAAGTTGTTGTCGCCCTGATCGCGTGTGCTGGGTCGAGCATCACGTTCGCTGGTACGCGGGCGCGTAAACGAGGAGTGGGTGTTAAGTGAAGGCGCCATGATGAATTAGAATACCTCGTTACGTCTTACTCCGTTCGTTGCTATCTCGAATTCAAATTGTTATGGTAGTAACTAGATGAACAAAGTTACTAACCAACAGGCTCCAATCGATCACCAAAGAATTATGTCTCGAAGCTGCTCCTATTAGGCACCCTCCCGTGAGAATTTATGTTATGACCTGGGAGACCAAAAACAAACCACCAAGCTACTACTCCTATGAGCAGCTACTTGCTGTCAGAATGGGAGTGACAGAGTACAGTCTTGCTGCAACTGCTCAAGTGGGGGGGAGAGAGAAAGGAGGGTGGGTGGAGGAGATGGCGCTCAAAAAGAGGGAAAAGGAGAGAGACGAGACGCTCATGGGAGGGTATTGTGCGGTAGAAAAGGGTGCTTTCGGATACAAAGCGAGAAGGGAGATTTGCGCCGATAGACCGAAGCAAGCAGAGTCAATGCGCGCTCGAATTGCCTGTTTAGCGGATTGTGAAAGCCTGTAACCCCTGGCAGAGAAATAATGAACGGTCCAGGATTGCGGGATACAGTTGACAGTGATGAGTTGACGAGTGTGACACGGCCAAACGAGGCAAGCTTCAAGAACACCCGTGTTACAATTTGCTAGGGAACGGGGAAATAACAAGTGGGTTTAGATGACCGAAAGAGGTACAGCACTAGTAGCGTGCCAGGGGATCGGCACTCAAGAGGGTCCAGGACTCTCTGAGTATTGAATACTCCGTAATGGTTGAAGGGGTAGTTTTTCAGTTAGTACCTAAGACGGACTTTATCCTAAAATCGCTAACATGCGAGCCGCTGATACGACATTACGCCCGTATTCAATACTTGAACGAATTATTCCAGCAGGGGTTTTAAGCTACCCCCCAGACTAGCGTCACTATTAGCGCAACCTAGCACAGGGGTTCCTGGCAACTTCAAAATTTCGATGGGTCTATATCCTAGCCAATAGCAAGACTAGTCGACTACCTAACTGAAGTGGAACACCTTGGGAGGACTATGTATTGTACAGAGCTGGACAGCCCTGAGAAAGGGACCCGTTATCGTACCGTCAAAGCTACACCGAAAGCCATCGTCGAAGGGTTCACCGTCTAACAAAAGCAACAATGACATTAAAAAAAGGATCCAACGATCGAGTTAAGCTCGTGCGCATCAAGATGCTATTATACATATTTTAGGTTTATGCAACGCGAACCTAGCTGAAAGGTTTACTACGCTACCTACATGTAGGTATGTATGTAGAAAACCAACGAGAACTTTGGCTTCGACCAGTTTAATGTTTTGTATATCTTATGACGAGTCCTATGCATGTAGCATTAGGATGTGCAACCGAGAGAAAAGAAAACGGGGCCTCGATCCACATTTGGTCGACACAGTGTGCCTACATGTAGTAACCTGCAGTAATAGTAGCAGCAAAATTACATAGCAAGAATGGCGGACTACATGTATTATGTAGGTTTATAGTTTTGAAATTCTTCGAATCGAACCTACAATTATTATAATGGAACCATGCTTGTTGGCATCGTACCCGTGAGACGACAAGTAGGATATCACTACACATGATATCTATGAACCTAGTGACCCTATTGAAAATGGTCTCAGATTAACAGAAATCCGGCAAGATAGGTACGGTAGTATTGTGCTACAACCGTGACGCAAGTGCAGTCATCTCTGCTTGAAAAGCCTGCTACGCACACCACATACATGTATGCGGCTACGGACTTCGAATCACCACCTACATATAGTGGCTGGCACTATTGACTCTCGATTCTCTCAGCTTTTCAAGCCTCGTGTCATCTGTCTGATCTCCATATACGAAGAAGTTTGACATGCCTTCTTAATCGTATAGACATATACAGCATAGAGAGAAAGGTTCACAGTACGAGAAAATTACCGGGCCATACCTACATGTAAGTGATGGATATGGGGTGCATAAGGGATCCGTCAAGATATGATACTCTAAATGTTAGGTACATGCTATTATGTAGGTAAGTACCTATATGTGTACCTAGTGTATAATACCTACATACCTCAAATGCTTAATCCACCCAGCCTTTTTCTTTTTCGGCGTTTACTATTAGTGATCATAAACTATTATACAGTTACATCATCGCTGAACAGCTTCACGATTCGATCAACTAGTATACAACAAGTTCTCAAAATGGTTTCTTCATTTCCCACTCCCATGTTGTACATAGGAACTTATGCACGCTATGACCCACCACGGTGGTTCAATCCCTCCCTACACGTGTACCCCTCTATTTAGCGTAAACAGTTTAGATAACAAACAGGCCAAATCCTTCCAAATATTCTACTCTTTCACTAGTCGCTCTTCCACGAAGACAAATGGGCCTGAGGCAACGGGGCTTGCTCTCTATGTATTTTCTCAGTCATAAGTCTCTTAGTACACATGTCAGCTAAGTAATTAATGTGGTTCCTGGTCTCAGTTGTGGCTTAGGACCATATCTTTGGCTGTTGAAATCGCGCTGTAAAAGCTGCAGATGTATCATGCAGAGCGGGAAGCGACACCACTTCTATCTGTATGCCAGGTAATCAATCGAAAAAGAATTAGATCCATACGAGACAAATGCCGGCATCATGTCTAACTTGCTTCAATCCACTGAATCGAGAGCTTAGGACGACATAATGTTTCGGAATCACATCGGGCCTCAGTTGGGGCCAAGAAATCTGCACTGCGATGCATCGTGATAGCAAGACAAATTCTACCAATCGGCTCAGTTTGCAACTTGCAGAAAGTATGTCATCAATCGCCCCTCATTTGCCAGCAGGATCGCGGTACAAAACGCTGCAAGGGGATCGTTGGGGGTAGTTCTTAGGACGCCTCTTATTAAAACGTCTCCCCGGTTTTGCAACTCTAACCCTGCTGTTCCTGCGGAAAACGACCATGATCACAGTTTTATTGTGATTTGGTATCCTGTCACTAGAAGAACTACTTTGTCACATTGACAACTGAAGATTCGTAAGCCTTTCAACATGCGGCAGTAAGGACTGCCGCTACTCGTTAGTGAATCATAGCCAAGTCACTTAAAAGGCCAACTATCAATACGATCTGTTTAGCGACAACGGATAGAGCTTCTGAGGCAATAAAACTTTCAGAAAACGTTCCAGAAAGATATCATCGCCGCATGAAAATTGCCGTCGATCCCACGTGTTTCAATACATACCTATACAACAACATGCGGTCCCAAGCAATGAGTACGACATGAACATATATGTCATTATGAGCTTTGCTCATTTGCCTCTTTGGACATATCTGTCTTCGATGCGTTATTATAACGTAGTATTCTATAGTCTTGGAGAATGTACCTACATCCAGGTCTCTCTAGCGTATTAGATCAGTGAAGTGCTTACCGTAACGGTGATAAACTCTACAATTACCGTACTTGGTTACTAGTGTCAATTAGGTATAGCCTAGCATCGGATTGACCTGCTTTAGATCTTGGTTTACCCCTGACCTAACTTGTTTAGGATGGCATCTGGTTACATTCGTCTAACACTAACTCCATGTCCAGACTAGTCCCAGGTAGTAAATTGACGCGATCCAAGCTCCACGGCTGCAAAGCTCGGATTCTTTTCACACCACCACGTGAATATTTGTCAGGCGAACTTTCAGCTCGGCGATCGAAACTAGACTTTCCACACTGTCGGCGTCGATAAGAAGAGATTGTTCAGTCTGCATTGGTTTTTTCTCCGGTAGTGATGCCTCCAGGAGTGCATAACATGAAGGAAATGAAGAACAGTATCTCCACAACCAAACGTTGTGTCCTGTCTTTTCTCTCAAGGACACTCCTTACTTTAACCTATATATTCAGAACCTCAGCGATGTTTCAACTTAAGCAACAATATCTATGGTACTTCTAGGATAACCCTCCCATACAGTACACAGGTATGTTAAAGCTAGTTGGTCCCGACCCATTTAGATGTTGGAGTTGCGTTTTCAACATGCTTCCCCAGTCTCGCTCAACCGCGAATTAATTACTATGTACGTGTTGGCATTGTTGGTGACCTCCCGGTCTTCTCCACAAAAGAATTCGGCACGGGACAATTCTCATGATGGACCTTAACGACCTATTCTACTCTCAAGATGCTTAGAATCCAGTCCGACAAGGGATGCCGTCGCTTTTCTTGGCCGAGCCCCGCGAATGAAATATTTTGATTAATCCGAGCCCGCTGCGACATTAATTCAGCCCTTTCGCTTACATCCGAGCACCGCTGTTTCCAGTCTACCTATCGTTTAGTGACGATATCCTACAAGGGAGCTACCTACCTACCTACGTATATCGCCATGGTTATCTTCTAGCGACTCGAAGCCTTTTCAATTCAACCCTTAAGCGATTCGTGCGCGTCTCTGCCCGTGTTTGTCACGTGGCGCACCATGTATAAAATAATGGAACTTGTTGTTCCGCTAGGAGCTGGAAACTATCTATGTGAGGTTACGGTATACATATACTATGTATGCTTCTATGTCCAAGGTGAAACATGACAATCTTAACCTCAGAGGAATCTTTTATTGTTCCTATTTACGTAGTTACAAGCACGATAAATGATGCTGGGGTACCCAGCCCTAAGCTTATGTATACTTAAACGAAATACTTTTCGGCGAAAAATAGGTAGGATATTTATCTCATACTTAGAATCATCGGGCGCAACGCAAAGAGATGGCTTGTAAGGCTAGGATGCTGGATGCATTTTATGGAAGCAATTCACCGATTCTAGTTACATATAGGTACCTAGGCGAGTTAGGTACCTATCCAAGGATGCAGTTACTCACTACCAAAGAGAATAAACCGTAGGTTTTCTAGACCGGGAGTGTCCTGTTTGTATTCGAATATATGTACCTACCTGTATATTTGCTACATCTCAATTGCGAGTACAAATCCCTTGAACAAACAGCTGGATATATTCTCTTGGCAGCATTTACAACTATATTGATATTCCTCGGCACCGTCTCCTGTAGAGAATCTCGCTCGTAATTCTTTATTTGCAGCCACCCGACCGCTCTGCTTTAGAGATGGCACCATTTCACTTGGTGCTATGTCTCAAGAATGTCATTATCGGCAAGCCTCATATTAGTATATTCCCGAGACTTATCGTAAGCTTATCACGAAGTCCATGGGGTGTAATTCAGAAAGTCGCGATGGTTTGGCGTTGATCATTGTAAGGATGCTGGTGAACAAAATGCTGTCAGCATCGTTCCTGGCGGAGCTGTTCGTACAAGGACCGGATCGCAACGGCTATGTGTCGAGAACTTTCTGTGTGACTCTTCAAAGATTTCGTCAGTTCTTTGCCCTCTCCCATGAAACGTTTTGAGGAGTTTTTCCCGCTGGCTAAGATTAAGGGTTGGTGTCATGGTAGATCAGATTGATTCCCATGTAAGATTGCTTAGCCGCTGTTGTAATCCAAGTCAGGTTACACAGCATAGGCTAGTTGAAGCACATATGAGCGTCATTGGAGGTGGGAATCGCACAGCTGGCTTGGCCGCCAGCTTAGACTACGGCTGCCACCGTGTGAGTTGGCAGACGGAGCTCAGCAGAAAGAGGAATAGACCAATGATCATTTAACTTCTTAATCAATTAGACTTAATTACCTAGGGTTAATCAAGGGAGTGTCCGCAAGGTTCAAAATATAATAAGTTCCCCCTACTAGAAGAGGAGATTTCCTGGGCCTCGTTCCCAGCTTGCTTCCGACTGAATATGCCGTATGTGAGTGCTTAAATATATCATTGGATATACTTCTTTCTAGCATAAGTACCAAGCAGCTTTGTAATCTAGAGAGCGTTATTGACCTTTGTTGCTAGTTTCGCGACACGGAAAACCAGATTTTGAAACGGGATGCTGTCACATGTAGACAGTATAAAGAGATATTGACGATGTCCTTGCGCCGGCAGCCCTGAACCTATCTGCCGGAGATCACAGTACGCGTACAAGTAGATAGGTATTGACACTTTATCTCACCCTCTCAAGCTCTAAGCTCTCAACAGATTCAGGGCTTCAACTCGTAGAAGTTGTCAGGTTAATCTTCCGACGGATGGCGAAAGGTCAGAGCTAGGCCATATAGAGCTAACGTTGTGTATCTTCGAGTTGTTTTCGACGAATAGTAGGTATTCATCGTACCAACAGCAGTCTTTTAATTCACATGAGATGTTGGCGCTGAAAAAGATCGGAACATTACCTTATGACATACTGCGAATCATGGTATGTTCCGTGAACTGATCATGTCGACATCGTGAATCCTACGACGTTAGAGAAGTTTAGCGGGCGGTCTGTAAAGGAAGAGAGGTGAAACGAAGAGCTAAGTCATGAGGATACCCAGGAAGGTTTGTTGGCCGCCAAGCCATGGCTTCACACAACGAATGATAATACCTAACTCTAGATAGGTGCTTATTTAAACAAAGTATAGTAAAAATCTATTATTAATAAACCAAAAAAATCGAACAAATCACCGTACACTGTTGCCCTATACTGTTGCTAATGAGTCGACATGATTATCCGGTTTCTTGACCTGAATGATTACCTAAAGCTTGGTGGGATTAAATGTTTGACCAAATTTTATTCAGTCGCGATGTTTAATCAAACTATTATAATATTATCCTTACTCGAGCTATCGCCGCCATCGAGCCTATTCCACGGTCCACTCCCCTGGGAACCAAAATCCGACCGTCGAGAGTTCCTTGGACTCAGGTTCCTCAACTGAGTGGACATATTACCCTTAGACAATGGCGTGCCCCCTATTGTCTTAAGTGCCCCGCCCCCGGAACGAGAATGTGTTCTGTCTTTAGTTGTGCCATAATATCTAAATAGCTTGCGAAGAGGTGGCAAGGCCGCGGCAATGATTCCAATGGCGGTCTCGATGTTAGACCACATGACTATGTTTGCGAAATAATCTAAAGAATTCGTCAATTCCATGTCCCAAAAACCAATCCTAAGGGATAGAAGTCAAAAGGCAACTTACATAGCTGATCCTCTTCGATGAGATAATACTTTAGATATGGTAGTCGGATAATGGCACATATACCTGCTAAACTTCCAAATGCCAAGACCACGATAAGAGATATCTTGATACGTCGTTTCATTTCGAGATCTTTCAGGAGAAGGTACGGGATCACAGCGCATGCCCAGTCAAGTATGACTGTGAAAGCAGTGAAGATGTAGCTGAGGTATGCCATCACAGTATGGACTGGGCAATCGCCCAGAGCCAAGTCCCATTGGGCTCCTACGGGGTGACAAGTAGCAACCAGAACGATAAGGACGGCAGAGGTAAAGATGGGTGTTGATATGAGAATCCCTAGGATTATGAGTCGGAATGTTCTTTTGGTTGTTGTCAGACGTAACAAAGCAACAGCGATTCCAGCTTTGACCAAATTTGACGACACGGCGTAGTGCATCTGCCAATATCCTACGTAAAGAGCAGCCCTAGCTCTCAGCGCATCGGTCAGCTCAGCGTCTCGTGTGGCGAGCCCGTACCGTGCGGCGAGGATGACGAATATGCAAGAGGGTAGAAAAGTGGCCTGAAAAAGAAAATCGAGTTAGCCATATTTCTTAATAAACGAGTCATCCGATGAACTAACGTAGCTAAGGACAGCAAGAGTATCATCCCACCCCCAGAGCTTAAGGTCTCGAAATAGCCATCCTCGAGCCCATATTCGAAGACCAACAAATATGGAGCAGAGAACTACTACTGCTATGTGGACATTTGTCACAGTGGCAGCGAATCCGCGTGGCTCGAATGAATGCTGCTTCCAAGCCAAATCGATCAATTCCTGGCCTGAGAGGCTTGAGTGAGCCATTTAAGCCCTCGTAGATAATTAAATGGCGTGGTGAGATTTCCCATCAAAGATTACAAATATTTTCAATCGTTATATAATACACAAAGTCGAAAATAGGAAATAAAACTTGAGAAACATTAACTTCCCAATTGGAGGAAAATGTCTTTCCCAGTAGGACATTATATCCGCAGGCCCCTTGCAACGTCGTAAGCCTTATATCTCTACCGTTAGTCGTCGGTTGTCTAGTCTATGGTTTGAGACCCACAATACCCCTTGATGATCAACTTTATCTTCAGGGCTTTAGGGTATTAAAATATCATTAAAGTCGAGAATGAGAGTCGCTTAAGAGTCGCTGAGGATCACCACAGGGATTCTGACTAATCGGTATTTGAAAATGGCAGGGTACATCGCCTTCCACCTAATTTTGCTCGTATTAGAAGTATCTAGAAGGATTGTGTGCAATCTACCACCAGAGCCGGCCGCGAATATCGGTGTGTGAGTGCGTACCATTGCGCCGGGGCCCAATGGGCTTAGAATATTGGTCGTACGAGTTCGCAACCGGGGATAATATTCAGAATCTGCAGATCTAGCATTGCAACAGTTAACCCGCCAAGCACGCACATTATGTAGCAAATTCTGTTTAGCTTGGCTTCTAGCACTAGTGTATACCAAGATGTAAAGTATATACCTGTTAAGGAAATAGGCCAAATCCTACTCGTCAAACCATGGTTCTAGACTTGTCATTTTACTTGGATCTGACGGGAAAAGGACCGGGGTGGGTCGGGCGTAGTTTTCCGGTAATGGACCCGTTAGGATCGTTAAAAACCCCAGACCCAGACGAAATTTTACTCATGCAGGGTATATAACAGAAGCAAGTTTTACTAAATCCTAATAATGGGGACCTATTCGCAACAACGTCCGAGCAAATCATTTATAGTCTCAACATTAGGCATTAATGATTTAAGAGATACGAAGTCCCTGAATATAGAGGCAAGTAGATCATTTTAGCACATTAGGTATGCAGAGTTTTCTCGACTATTATAGTATATACTTGGGTATGTAGCCAATCATAGGAAGACTGTTAGCTGTACTATAGTATGTATCTATCTCCCAATGAGTTATGGTGGCTAGATTCTGATTGGTTGCTATTGTATGCGACCCGACAGTTAGGGACGATGTGTGGTTCCTTTCGCGGTCAGAACATTATCAAAGCGCGTTACCAATAACAAGGCCCTGCATATAATCCTTGCTTAGATGATAGCGAGCTGCCAATGAGATTAATGATTATTTCCCAAGTGTTTGAGAACTGTTGGTGAAAGGTTACATCGACTTCGAAGTCTGAGTCCCTTCTACCACAGTATCACCTCTCTATTGCGGGGGATTTCCCCTATCTCTGGGAGCTCAATTTCTGGAAGCTCAATTTCGCGGACCGTCCCCCTTCTTAGTGCCCCTTGAAGGCCGAGCTTCCACGTGTTTATGTTGCACATTTTTAAACGAGGATTCGCTCCGAGACTTCGTATCTTTATTCCCTCAACAATCGACAAAACAAGATGGATTTGATCCTGTGTGCCGGGCTGACAGCCCTTGAATCGCTCATAGTCAACCACCTCCCGGGCCGAGAAACCGGTCCAGTAACAAGACAGGTTGCCCTGGCCCTCTTCTTGGCTCAATACTTTGCGGTTAAATATTATCGTATCTTTCTGTATCACAAGTACTTCTCACCACTCCGACATCTCCCTGGTCCAACGGTAAATAAATGCCCGGTCATCTCTTGATACGGTTCCGCTCGCTAATGCACTCTTCCAGGATAATCACTTTCTCTTCGGACAGGCTATCAATTTCTTGAAAGCTGAAACTCCCACCACTCTGTACACCAAATGGATGAAGGAGAACCCGAACGCACCCTTCATCCGGTATCTCACGTGGGGCAATACCGAGGTGCTGGTACCGGTCAACCTCAACGCCCACAAGGAAGTGCTACAGTCCCAATGCTACTCTCTGCAAAAACCGACATGGTTCCTGCGTATCGTCAAGGAAGTAGCCGGTCATGGGCTTATTCTGATGGAGGGTGACGAACACAAAGCCCATCGCAGAATGCTCGGTGGCTCTTTTTCCCTAAAGAATATTCGCAAGTTAGAGCCCATCTTCCAAGAAAAGGCCAGGGACATCTGCCGCTACTTCGAACAATCCATCCGCGAAAATGACAACAAGACAGGCGTCATTGATTGCACGACAACCTTTTCCAAGGCCATCCTTGATATCATGGGACAGGCTATTCTCGGAGTCAACCTTGATTACGTAAAGCCTGGTGAAGAGAAATCGGAGGATGGTCTCAAGAAAGGTTGTTCGTTCCATGAAGCCTACGATGTCTTTTTCTCTCCCGATGACGTGGGGAAGGTCTTGCTGTTTGCCAACGGGTTTTTTCCCACCCGTTGGCTACCACTACGGGCAAACCGCGAGTTTCTGCACGCTATGAATTGGTTAAATGATGTGCTTACGGATCTTATTCGGAAGCGGTACCGCGAGGTTTCAGCCGCGACTGCTGCAGGCAAGTACGAGTCTAAGGATTCCAAAGATCTAATCACATTTGTCGTGGAAGAGAGTATGCCTGGTGGTATTGCTGAAGGTATCGGTGAGAGGGAATTTTTAGGTCACGTGAGTTTACATTTTCCTTTTTTTCTGAGACATAGTCTTCCTTGATGACTATCCCATGGTAAAGTTGTCGTTTCTAAAGCTAATCATTATCAGTTACTCGAGTTTATGGCTGCCGGACATGATACATCTGCCAATATGCTGTCGTGGAGCTTGTACCTCATGGCAATACACCCGGACGTCCAAGACAAACTTCGTGCAGAGCTTAATAAGTTACCACCAAACCCAACATATAATGAACTCGATAAGCTGCCCTATTTAGAAGCTTTCTCTAAGGAGGTCCTACGCATCTATTCTCCATGTAAGATGAGACGGTTCCACTTTCTTCGTACGATTCTAATCATTCTTAGCTACCACCTATCATCGCGCAGCCGCCAAGGATATTGTTGTTGAAGGAGTCCACATTCCCAAGGGAACTTTGGTTGATCTCTGTCCCTCGACTACTCTGCTGAATCCGGTAATTTGGGGCGATGACGTTGATGAATTTGATCCTACGCGCTGGGACCGCTGTAAGTGATTCATTAGTTTTCGTGATGCTTCTAGCCGAACGTATATGAAGTGGAAGCACATTCTTGAGTCATTACTAACAGCTCGGATGCTAGTAACCGGCGACCAAGCTTCTCCCTATGCCTTCTCGCCTTTTTCAAATGGACCTCGTATCTGTATTGGACGCCAATTCGCTATGTTTGAGATCAAGACTATCTTGGCTGAAATGGTCCGCAACTATCGGTTTGTGGGCGTCGACCAGGGATTTACCGTCGAAAATCCTGGGTTCACCCTTCGACCCCACGGTTTGAGGGTTAGGCTTGAGCAAGTTAGCAAGTAATATGGGGATGAGGGGGGTTTAGGGGGAAGCTTTAATGTTAATAGCGCTGAGGCAATGAGGCCAAGGCTAGCATTTATATCATCCATGATCATTGCGATCCGGGTCATGAACAATACGGCCCCTTACGTACATAGAGTGTATTTTAGATTTGTTTTAGGTCTTCATCGTTCCACGAGCCAGGTTTGTTACTACAATGCACAATCAATAGGCCGGAATAGCGTAATTAAATTGATACTTCTAAAATTGTCGGTATATACTTTCGTCATGGCTTACTATATATCTAAATAGTCAATGTTAGGCCTTGAACATAACCCAACTGTGTTTTGTGCACGTTTATTGATACGTACCTAGCTAGGTACCTAATAAGAATGAAGTGCCTTTAGGATAGAAGACACGGTTACTTGTATGTTGACCTTATTCCCTAAATTGGAGTTATTCTCGTGTAATCTGGACTAGGAGCTAGTCTTGTTTAACCTCTAAATTTGATATCTACAAAGCGACATCTATCCCGGAAACTACCTAGACATAGTGAAATATCACTTCAAAAGGTTCTGCGCTGTTCTGCCCCCTATACCATATATGTACCTTATATAGCTGTCTGATCAATGTGGGGTACCATATAGTTGGTAGAGAATCGTAAGTTAATTCTTAGTTAATAGGCCTCATATTTTGTACAATAATGGGTGGTCAAAGAGACCCCTAAGGTCCCGGTTAAGTTGCTAAGCGAATGAAGCATAACGATGTAGATCGCCGGTGACGGAGCCAAAGTAGTACGTAGGTAGTGACCTCACCATCTATCTCTTTTCAACACTACTGATTCGCCTGGGTTTTCTGAGCTACGTTCATGGAAAGGAGTTGTTTAGGCTTCTCATATAATCCAAGGTTGGCAAAAAGGAGGTATGCCGACAGTCGACCCAGGAGTTCTATGATGAAACCAAAACGGAAACCCGGATAGCAAAGCTTTATCTGAAAGATTAGCCAGGTACCTAGGTAGGTAGGTGCTAATCCCCCAATAGGAGAATTCTAATCAAAACGTGATAGAGGAAAAACACATCCACTTCACTTGTAAGAGGACGAGTATTCCCACCTTATGCTAGGACCATTGGCTGTAGCTAGACATGCCCTTGGTTTTTCTTTTCTTTATTATATTAGCTCAGTTGTGAATACTGGTGAGTCTCGTAAAATGTGATTAATTTCCTCTATATCGATCCACTATCAACCCATGCTCTTTACTTAGATACTATGACCCCAGTTCATGAAATCATTGGTTATTTGGGTGGGACTTCGAGAAAATGACATTTTCATGGCTCAAAGCACTCTCTGTCGTTAATTTGGCAAATGCTGAAGGTGTGGGCTGTGTTCGTTGGGCATTACTAGGCTTTTGAAAGAGACGAAGAGAGAAGAGAACACCTTGATGTCTTAGGTAGCGATCAAGTTTCTGATCTCTCTCTCAAAAGAGTTAATTTAGATCTAAAATATTATCGAATCTTGTCTGATTGGCGATACCTATACATTAGTAGCGTCTCCTCGAATCACAGCGGGTCTATGATGGGATAGCTTAAGATGATCATTCCCACAATGACTGGGAAGAAGTCTATACAAAAGTCATATCACAAATATCTCGCCACGGTCGAAATGTACGAGGTGCTTTGCAGGTATATACACTGACTAAGTACCATTTTAATAGAGCTTTAAATCGATAGATGGGATGAGGTTGCAGTTCCATAATGGAAGGTATACTGGTATGGTAGGGTAGTTTCTTCGTCATCGGCGCCCAATAGGATAGTTCTATATAAACGTATTGGACGTTGATAGCTCCTATTTGTCGGAAACTTAAGGCATGTGCTTATCTATGTTCCTCTTTCGACGACTTCGTCCTGGATCCTCGCATTCACAACTGTTGGGAGTAGCATTCAACTATGTGTACCTACCTAACTCAGCTATTCCGGACATAGGCTCATCTTATCAATGGTTGTTGTACCGGAGTGAGGAGAACGAATCTGCGATTGTCTTAATAAAGATATATTGGTTTTGAACAATCCTGTTTTTGCCTTCAACTCACCCTCTTATCTGTAGTTCTTCTAGCTGGAGGAAACATTTGATTCCATTGCCTCTTGGCACTTAACAGGATATATCTGATAGCAACCTTGGAAGCAATCATTTTTATGATAGCTTCTGACCACTCGGCAAGCAAAGCGTTTCTAGGCATACATCAAGGTCCCTATCCACGCTCTTCGAGTGTCGAGTCGGGGCTGATCAATTAGTATTGGCCATCAAGCCGTCTCTACAGTCCAATGGATACGATCCCGCTGGATTGCGAATATGTATCCCCGAAAGAAGAATAGATATGTAGTGGCAAGCTAACATATACGTGGCAAGATGATCTTGCATAAAGATCTCCATGACAATTACTACGGTGATAGCCACCGCATCCAGTTTCCCATTTCATTCGTTAGTCAGCTCACCGTGTTGCTTCTGTTGGGTAACGTTAAGCCTAGGTTTCATGTGTGTGCTGGCAATATTCGCTTCGAGATGCGTCAGGTACAGCAACCGAGAACCATAACGGGGCAGGAAACCTCTCGCCGGGAATTACATTTGCCATAAGGAGCCAAGGATGATTTGCAGCTCGCCTATAATTGCGTTTGTGGAGGGGTGTATTTTTTGCGCACTTTACTCGCACACCTAGTGTAACTACATTGCTACGTTTCGCGACTAGATATCGTCTCTAAATCTGACACTACAGCTCCTGAGATAGCTGTGTATTGCCCAGATGCCGCGTACGATGTCGATCTTCAAAGTATTAGAGTGATCTTGTCTAAACTAACGGAAAGTGTCATTCCTTTAATATTTAGGGTTGCGGCATTACCATCCTCATTTATATTGGCTGGAAGTGTTGATCGCGGGCGATTAAGTCGTTGCGATGACTGTGGCTATGTCGAAACCGCCATTAACTTCATGCTAGTGTTATTGGGTGGGGTCCTAAAAACCGAGGGGGCTGGTGGTCTCCGTGTCATGGGAGGTAAATCTTTCACTGGAGGCAATGACACTTGTTGGCTTTATGGACTGGCAGCCAAGATCCAACTCGGCAACGGGCATGGGCAGAACCAAGTCTAGAGCTTCTTGAGAGATTGCTAAGGGCCAGTATGGAACACATGAAGGGGCACTTCCTCGCCCCGGAGGGTCCGATCCGACAAAAAAATGTGTCGAGATCGAAAAGGTTGGCTGTGATCATGTCCGCCCGGGCACCTCACACGATATTGGGCATTGGCGACGCGGAAGCCAAGTTCTGCAAGAGGCTCACTTCCATATTATATCAATTACTTCAGATTGAGGGGCGATGAGGCGAGGAGGCGGCTTACAACCCAGTGTCGACGACGCGCTGGTGATTACGTGGCAATGCGGTACTCGCTCAACAACTGAGATGACCGAGTTGATTCCCTTGTGGTGAATTTTGTGAGATCTGGCAAGGTTTTAGTCTTGTGGGCTTGATAACGGGAAGGCCTTGGATAGGTAATCTTGGCCACGTTTTAAATCCCAGCGGTTTGGTTGCCGTAGGATCCAATGGCGGGAAGCGGATGACGGCGGATTACACTAAAAACAGTAGCACAAGATGCGAGTGACAACCTTGACTCTGAGGAAAGGTTCTAGACAGTGGAGCTCGGCCGCACGGGCACCGGTCTTGTTATCGTGACCGAAGCTAGGAGATGGGGTTAAGCTCTAGCAGAGAGTCCACACGAGAACTAGAGAACTAGCGCCCATCGAGTAAAGTTGTATACGACTTGTCTTCGGTACCTAGTAAGTTTAACTAATACGCTACACCTGCCGGTAGCAGTCGGCCATAACCTGCCGTCGCCCAATTGGGTGTCACCGACAGAGCGGTGCAAGCCGATTGCGTATCACTGTGTTTCCCTATTTAGTCATCTATATAGCACGACGTTGCGATGTTGCGCAGGTTGCGCTGCATCCTGGGATAAGCAACAGCGGCTGATCAACGGCGCAGTCTGCGGAACCGGGGTGTTGTGTACTGTAGGCATGTATGTAAGGTGATCTATGTAGGTGTCGTGTCTAATATATCAGTCCACGGCTAGGACTCCTGAGGAAATGATCGGAGCTCGGTATCACCATGATTGAGTGGCACGGTCGAACAAAACTCGATAACTGTTTGTCATGCTTTATAGGACGACACAACTGTATACTACCATACTACTACCACACTTGAGAAGATCAACAAGGTATTTGGTCATGTATCACCTACGATCACGGAATACGAGAGGTAGAAGACAACATTGAAGTTGGAGAAATGTCGTAATGGTAGCAATGGGGTTGGAATGATGTTAGAGAGTGATATCATCGTGCTTCGAATTGAGGGTCAATTGACGATTCGCGCGTTTGCACTACGGATTAGCGTTTCCTTATCTGCGGGACAGCTGAAGACAGTCGCAGCCAACTGGGAAGATGCCGGGATGTTTGGAAGCTTTGCAGAGAAAAAGAAAAGTGGAAAAAAATCGGGAATGTGTGTGCGACCAAAAAGAGCGATCGACACTAACCCTGATGTAGTATCCCGAGTATCTAGCCGTTGCCTACCTTACCGAATTAAAAGGCAGCGTAGGAAGGCAACGCGCAATGCAAAATAGAAACAGGCACCGGGGGTCACAGGCGCGACAGGCATTTTTCGACAGGCATAAAACCCAACTTGGCAGGGTCGACACCCAACTCGGCAAGGGCGACAGAGGTTAACAGGGTGGTTTAATGCAAAAATTCATTCCGCTGCAGCCGCTGGCAGCCGCAGGCGTCATTTTTTTTCCTTCTCGAAATTTCCTAGAAGGGGGTTCTGTGGTGGCTACCCACGAATCACGAACCGCTCCAATCAACAAAACCGGCATTTGAAGTCATCCCGCGCATGTGAAATTTCAAGCAAATTCCCCTCCTCTCTGCAGAACCGCTGCAGACATGCCCCTGCGGCTCTGCCGTGCCTTGTTTCACTACCGGGAGGTTGTCTATTCTTAATCTATACGTACAGAAGCCAAGGTGCCGGATCGACCAATCCGTCTGCATGATTTTAAACATGGCTAGCGAGCTCATCCTTGGCCACTTCAAAGAGGAAGCAGATTTGATCCACTGATCCACATCGCAGCTGAGATGCCCACGATGATAATATGATTGATAAATGAGCGTGGGCAAAATATGCGTGGAAACACACCAGCTACAACACCAGCTACGACGCAGTTACAACGCTATCTATCTGCATATTTTTTTTCTCTTCAAAGTTCTTACGGCATGATCTGTCCCACTTTATGGCCAGGTACGCTCTCCTGGTCTTCTTCCTTGTTGTACTATGTTCTTTTTTATCGACGTCTACGTCAGAGCACAACATTACGAGCCATTAGCACCTCTCACCGCTCCACCCAACCAGATTTTAGGGACCCATCGCAATTGAGGTCTGGATCGCCCATATCGCCAGGTCCTTCTTATTTTTTTTCTTCAAACGGTGGAGTCTAAAAGAGATAAGGAAGGGGGCCGCCCTCACTCGCTTTCTTCCTGGATCCTTGGCCCGGGCTCGGCTGGCCACCGAAGGGTCACACTTTACCAGCAACGTTGTTGTTCATTGCACGTTATCCATATGAATGCCGTCTGCCGGTAGTTCTGCCAACGTCCAATCCAAAGCGACATGGCAAGAAATAGCAAGTGCTCTTCATCGGCCCGTTATCACCCTCGCCCTCCCTAATATTGTGGGTGTGTGCCTGAGGAGTGAGTGTGGCCCACATCCGGTTGTCGCCATTCGCACCATTTGCACCATTTATGAATCACATATTCTGGTATCCATTTTGTACATACAATATTGTACATGTTGCGCGTCACGATACTATGTAGCTAAGGTACAAGCTCCCTACAAACCCACCACCCCCCGAAGGTTTGAAGATCCGTCTGAACCTGTCCCCAGTTTATTAAATTCTGGACCGCCCTTCTCGTGCTTTCGCTTTGTTGGATCAAAAGAGAGAGGCTTGTAGCCAACCCTTTTGTCGTAATTCCAAGTTATCGTTCGACTCCTTCTTTGTCCATTATCACCCTTCATCGTTCGCTTCTCTTCGTCGTTGTAGCATCCCATCCGATTGTACAGACAGGGCCTGGCATCGGATACTCGAATTGTCATCAATTCCATTCTAACGTTGTCTAAAATTACGAATTGCCCATTGCTCTGCTTCGCCATACACCCATACACCACGTACTCCATACTTTATACGCCGTACGCATTGAATAAAACGTAAAGTTTCCGCTAGGACCAGTCGTCGTATTCATTACCAACGCCCGGTGGATACACACGCCTTACATTACCGTTAACTTATATTTCCCCTTTTCTACGTCTGGTCTCTCATTAGTTCAACATATTTCAAGCGCCATTTCTGGGCGATATGGACAAAGCCCCAGGGTCGCCAAGGAATGATGCCAGTGCGACCTCAACTCCTCCTCTGGAGGAACCTCAGAGCCCAGCATCGCCCGATATAACTGCCAGTACAAGAAAGGAGAAAGGCCGAGTACGCTTCAACAGTATTGCCGGAGTCGAGCCCCCACCATTTTTAGATTTATCGGGTCTTTCAGCATCACATTCACGCCACGATGGTACATCGCTTCCTCCACGACCACGGCCTTCCGTTTTACGCGGGAATTCCTACAATTCGGTAACTAGTATTCCTGAATCTGTCGACAACGATGATCCTGCCTCCGAGAAGGCATTATCAGCACATGCGGCACAGGAACGTGCCCAACAAGTGGCCGCTACATTACTGGGTTCGCAATCGGCTCCCGGATCAACAAGGACCTCTCTTGATTCGGATGCCGAAACGGTGAACAGTGGAGGTGTCGGTGATATACTCTCTGGGTTTGGCAACATACCTCTCGAGGATTTCTCTATACAAGTTCCGGATATTAACAACGGGAAGGGGGATGCTGCGCAGAAGAGTCCTTCTGAAGAACAACGTGCTCTAAAAAAGGAGGCGTACAATCTCGTTCGATCTCACACGCAGAGACACAACCACGGAGTGTACCACACAGCAACAGCTAGCACCACTTTAAGTTCCGGCCAACTCACGCCGATCGATGGACCGAAGCACGAGCTCTATGTTCCACCACCTACAGAATACCGACCTAGTGTTCTATCAAATCTCTTAAAGCTTTATAAGCCACCTGACGCAAGTCACTCACATTCCCCTAACTATCCACACAGCCGGAAGTCTGAGCATGGAAGTGAATTTACCACACCGGGTTCCTCCGGTGCCACGACGCCGAACCGACGGAAATGGTACGAGAAAAATCGTTCCCAAGACACTCTAGCCAACCTTGTGGAAGCCTCTGCACGCCTCGCCAGTGCTGGAGTCAGTGGCCCGACGGCGACTAACACAAGACCAAAGCGACCTAAACACCGACGGAGCCCGAGTGGACGAATCTTGAGTTTCGGTCGACCACGGATGGAGGACGAAATCCGCATCACTATGCATATTGCGGAAACGTTGACTCGCCAGAAGTATATCATCAAGATGTGCAAGGCCCTTATGCTTTTTGGAGCCCCGACGCATCGCCTGGAGGAGTATTTGAGGATGACGGCAAGGGTTCTTGAGATTGACGGCCAGTTCCTTTACTTACCGGGTTGTATGATCATTTCTTTCGATGACCGTTCGACCCACACAACCGAAGTGAAGATTGTCCGTACAAATCAGGGGATCGACCTCGGAAAGCTCAGAGATGTCCATGAGATATACAAGCTGGTTCTCCACGACAAGATAGACTTGGAAGAAGCCATCGAGTCTCTGACGAGAGTAATGGAAGAAAAAGACAAGTTCCACGCGTGGCTCAGGGTCTTGGTATTTGGCTTAGCGAGCGCTACTGTCGCCCCCTTTGCCTTCGACGGGCAACTTATCGACCTACCCATCTGCTTCTTTCTAGGCTGTCTTGTTGGAACTTTGCAGATTATCGTCGCTCCGAAGTCCGACCTTTACAACAATGTCTTTGAGATTACCGCTGCTGTTCTGACAAGTTTCTTGAGTAGAGCGTTTGGCAGCATCAAGGGAGGAACGCTATTTTGCTTCTCGTCGTTAGCCCAAAGCTCTATCGCACTGATCCTCCCCGGGTGGTTTGTCTGTAAGTGCACGACCTCAATATGTTTCAAGATATATCATGACTAATCGGGCTCCTAGTATGTTCCGCTCTCGAACTTCAGTCCCGTGCTTTGGTTCCCGGTTCCATCCGCATGGTATACGCCATTATCTACTCGCTATTCCTCGGTTTCGGAATCACAGTCGGAACGGCATTATACGGCTTAATGGATTCTAAAGCCACATCAGCAACGACTTGTCCGAACCCAATACCCACTTACTACAGATTTTTCTTTGTTCCACTATTCACTATGTGTCTTGCCTTCGTCAACCAGGCAAAATGGAAGCAGATGCCTGTAATGGTGGTGATCGCTTTTGCCGGTTACATCGTGAACTTCTTCAGCGGACCTAAATTCGCTGCTAGCCCGCAAATAGCCAACACACTAGGCGCTTTCACAGTCGGGGTCCTAGCCAATCTATATTCGAGAATAAGGCATGGTGTGGCTGCTGCCGCTCTATTACCCGCCATCTTCGTGCAGGTACCTAGCGGCCTGGCGGCAACTGGGAGCTTGCTGAGCGGCTTGAGCACGGCAAATGAGTTAAACAATTCAACAGAAGTCGTAAATGGCACCAGCACCGTAAGTTATTCTGTATACATCCTATAAATTCATTGTATAAATAACTAACGCTTTAGTTAGATTACAATCACACAAGGCCAACCCCTCGATACGATAGTGTTCAATGTTGCAGCGTCGATGATACAAATAGCCATTGGTATTACCGTGGGCTTATTTCTCAGCGCGCTAATTGTCTACCCACTTGGAAAGCGCCGAAGCGGCTTATGGACACTCTGAAGTTTTGCAAATTTTGCCCTCCTTTATCACCAAGTCCAAGTTTGGACTTCGTGCCATGGAAAAGTTGATTTCATTTAGCGAGCGAGTATTGATAACAAAAATCCATTCGATTATAGAGGATAGAATTAGATGGTGCTGTGGACAGCATATAGAGGTATACTATAGAGATAATGAGGAGGAAAATAGCCTCGCGGCCGGGGGTGAAACGGAACTTTAAAGGAAGTTCCCTTATGACATGTGATATGAGGTATCAGCATATGCGACGGCGTCGAGGCTCATTTGTTGCACAAATAGGAGTTTTGTTCTAACGACCTCATCATCTGCTTCTCCCAAGGCTCCGTCGTATAAGATTCTCAGTTGTCACTTTCAAATCAATACCCATAGAAAAGAACATAAGCGTTCAACCGAATAAAACCTATATAACGGCGGGCTCACGTTAATCATACTATATTCCACTTACAATGATACCCTGTGATAGGCCATTAGGAACCAAGTCGCTTAAATCAGGCTATGAGCGGCTTAGAATATCCTTAGCGACTTGTAGTGGCGCAAGGATGAAGCTTTCTCTACTGATCTATACTTATATCTTTCAATCTTGAAGTCTATTCATCATATGGAAAAGATCGTCGAGCATATCAACTTCACAACCCTAAAGGCATGAGACACTAAGTCCCTTTGCCCCTCTCGTGACTCGAGGATATTGACATAGTTGCCGTATTTTAGTTAGAAGTCCAGAGTCCTCCATAAACCCACGGATTGCAATTTAGAAATAGAAATAGGGCCAGTAGTGTATTTTCAACAAGGCCAAAGTCGATTACCCAAGGGAAAGTGGCTACTACAAGTACTCGAGACCTACACATTAGAGAAATTAGACACCTCTCTTAGGTACGCATTGTTATCTTAGTTGGTCTTTCTATCAATGGAGATTTAGAGATCTTGAAATTCTTTGATATCAACATCTTCAGTGTTACTTATATACACTAGTATTCACAGATATATGATATCCCCGAGTTGAAACTGGCATCTCCTATTGAACTTAGGCTGATCTATATGAAGTTATGCCGATCGCAGATCACTTGCGACGTTCCTGGCTACGTCGAGATAGACTGTAAATACGAATACTTTTCTTCGGGCTCTCTAAAGTCGAGGCAATATAGATAATATTTGTTTAAAAAGATAATATTACTATATGCAGCTCATGTTCTAGTATCGGATTCAGGGGCGATTGCCACGTGGCGCACCATGTATGTGAGAATAGAATGCGTTGTTCCGCGAGGAGCTGGAAACTATCTGGTTACGGCTGGGATATATATAATGACTCTTTGTCCATGGTGAAACATGACAGCGATTGCTAATCAAATGTCTGGCAACTACCTAGGTAGACAGTGAGGCTGAAATAGTTTTATATATTTGGATTTGGCACTGTAAGCCGTGAAGACTACTACACTTCGCCTGGGAGGCTTCGAGTAAACGCAACCAGACCGAATCATGACCTGTCGTTATCGTTCCCAAGTCATCTCACTAATAATCTTATCGCTTCTTCCATTTTACACTCGAAACTTATTCAAAAACAGGCAAGTATCTTACAGAGCCATTGCTTCAATAGAAGCCATAATATCATTATAATCAGAAATTGTTAAACTACTTTCAGTAGGTACGTGGAAGGTATATTAGCCGCCCCTAGGGTCGTCACTTGCCACGGATAGTCCCCCCTTTAATCTGCAAGAGCAGTCTATGATGCTTCAGTAACGACCCTAGTTTCCTACAGTACCACCTCGTCTCATCTTTTAATGTAACGCAATAGCCTAGTTCAACCTAACCCCTAACTTATGGATCTCAGTTGCTTTGTTCGAATAAAAATGGCTGCTTTGCAGGATAAGTGCTTGTCTTGGATATGCTGACAAGGTTTGACGACTCCTAAAGGTAAAGAGAATGAATATTTCTTCCATGATAGCTAACGATTTCTATATAATAGCCGAGATTAGGTTGTTTTTTGGAGTTTGTAAATACTTGGCGGTACAGTCAATTTGCTCTCGTCATTCTGTCTATTCCCAGTCTCTTCCCGACATCATATTCCTGCCATATGCCATTCGATTACGGTAATGAACGGCAGGTTACTTCCAACTAGGACAAAGCTAGCTCGCCTACAACAGGTTCCTTTCTAAAAAATGGCCCTCTCGCATATGGTTTCCCAAGAATATTCTGGTGAATATTGGAATATCAGGCATATTACTGGCTACGGCGTGGAATGTTCTCTTAATCTGCTGTTAATACTTGTAGTAGGTAGCAGTTTAATATCGTAGTTGGAGGCCCATCCTATCGGAGACCAGTGGGAAGTACGGATATCCCTTCAGTGCCGGCTAAGACGAATGCTATGTGGAAGTATCGCCAGGACCGATGTCGCCGGCGCCGATCACATCCTCCAACCGCCTTTCTCAGGCTAAAAGGGAGAAGATTTCCCTTACATGTCTCAGTGCCATTTAGAGAAGGCTTAATGTGGCTTTAAGTTGGATGAATCAGCCGCACATCATTGGATCGGACTCGGCCGTAAACTGAAAGTACATAAGCTTGAACATGTATCGGGATCAAATCGGCCACTGTCGTTAATCCGTGTTCTTAACCTTCGACATCATATTAAAAAAACACTTAGAATTAAACCCGGTGTTGCATTGGGCACATCTACTACTCGTAGAACTCTCGTTGGCACGGAGTGAACTCCTAGGCTCCAATTAGAATAAAGTCAAAATTGAGTTGTCAACTTGATCGACATATAACCTTTAACTCTTACTTGCAGTAACTGGATACGTAGGATTCGTGCATGTAGTCGATACTCTAAGTTAGGTATATTTGTTTTTCCAAGTAGCTTTCACAGAGCTTGTATGGTACGAAACGGTGTAACTTTGAGGTCATTTGCTCTCCTTGCCATAGGTTCCTAATCCTACGTAGTTATGTAGACCAATCTGGGAATAGTAATCCGTGACGGTGGTTCATCCTACGATATTCGTTAATTGAAATGCTATTCGGCGGCTAGAAATCATCAAAGGTTGTGATGCATGTGTCTCGCCATGTTCGTAACATCAACATAGTAGTCATAGACATATGAAGAAATAACTTAGCTACCTCCTATGAAGCGACTTATGTAGAATCATTTCTAGATATTTCTCTGATTTAATTATTTCTGCAATGCTATCACATACACCGGTTCCATCGGACCTCCATCTCCGCATCCCTCTTCAGTAGCATAGCAGCCTGCCATGTAACTATCTGCGTCGGAATTGCAATGCAAGACAACGAGCATTCCCGGTCTCATGCTCCTGTACCCCGCGTATCACTATCTGCTGTCCACCGTGATACAGGGGCCAGCCAAGCCTCGAACTCTCCTCTGATTGATTCAGAGGGTACATAATATGCAATAGCATAATTGGTCCGATACCATTACCGTATTCGTTTTTAGATGGGACTGCCTCGCAGATAGTTGACTGCAACGGTTACGTCCCCCTTGATGTTGGAGCTCCAATAGGAAGGTACTTGCTGGACCTATAGCCACTCGGGACAATTGTCTCAGACTCTTATGTGGCCATTACGAAGACGACGGTCATATATAGACATGAAATCTTCAGGTCCTGGGCGTTAAGGTAGACCTAACTGTATCATAGACCGAAAATGGGCTGATCTCTGAGAGCGATCAAGTTCCCTAATGCGATGTAGTTAGCAAACATCCGGCTCAATCATTCCGAACGATATCACTCGGAGAAATGCCCGGAGAGAAGCCAGCGCCAATAGAAGTATGATGGTAGGCGATGGGCGTCACTCTTATGTACGTATATACCATGCATTAGCAGGAATAAGTCAGAGGGCGCGGGCAGTTTGATGGTCTCATGCTGTGCAACTCGAAGTCGGTCTTAATGCCGGACTCATGAGGTTCATACGGAGGACAGTACCAGTTTGCTGATGCGCGTCTACAAACATTCGCGGGTGTCGATCCGTATGCGGTTAAGTAGCAGGATCTACTCCTTTCAGGGGGGTTTCTTCGAAGCGTAGCTTGAGCCACGAGCCGCCGTATTGATGATTTGAAACGTTGGTAAAGCGATACAAACAACTTCTGGGTCGCTTAACTTGATCTTGCATCGATGGCGATTCTGTCTTACGCCGACCGCGAACAGGTTACAGCCAAGTCCCAAGATAATTCAGTTGTCGGTTCGAAATAATGGGGATCCAATGCCGTGAAACCTGAAACCTCGTAGCTCAAACTACGTATAAATCAAATAATCCTATCCTTACATTGATGCGATTTCCACTAGAACGTCATTCTGGAATCAATTAAGGCGGTGTGATTAAAAGTTGTTAATTAAATCACGGAGTTTCGCATCCGGAATTATCGTCTAAAGTAAGGGTCCAACTTATGATGGCGACTTGTCTTGATGGTTACCGACAGTATGGTTCGCGCTAGAGCATATCGCTCGCTAGGTCATGGCATCTCTTGACGTGGATAGCTTCACGCTAGAACGGAGCTCGAAGTCCTTCTCAACCTCGGAGTCTTCATATTCCAATCCATACAGGGGTATAGATGGGATTTGAAGTATATATTCGCAGAGAAGCAGGAAACCGATATCGAAACATCGACGATCTGGATGAGTATTTAGGCAGTGCTGCTTTTAACGCAATGAGGTTTTAGTCATAGGCTCAAACCAAATCCATTATTGGAAATACTATTTGCTTATCAGAATTGCTTTTCGTTGATGCGAGGATTGAGCAATTGCGCAACGTTGACAATGATATTTGCTAGCGTCGGTGACACTATGGATACCTTGAAGTAAAAATTAGGGGAGACAACGTCGTATACATGTTGTCGAATTCGATTTACCTAGGACCTAGGTTACAGGCAACGTTAGTTTTGGTGGCTAAATTTTTTTTTTCTCCGGCGAATTGTCCCAGGAGCATGGGTTTACCGCCGCATATTCTTGGCATTTGGCATAGGTTTGCTGAATGTGGCGAGGCGATAGAAATGGATCCAATATATTTCATTTGCTGGGTCGTGGACCTTCGAACCAAAAGCAGCCTCATGGAGTTTGACATGTGAAAGGCGGCAGAGACCGTATATTTCAGCGCAACGAAGTGGGGCTAACAAGAGATGCATGATCAAATGAGTCTACTGTGTTGCCGTGAAAAAGACAAGGGAGCCGGTGAATTGACATGCAGTATCGGAATCGTAACAACCCTTGATGTACCATCGACATCTAACTAGTGTCTTGATCGCCCGATAGCCCCCAGCGAACACATATGGCCCCATTGTGTCGTGATATTCGCAAACGAAGCTACAGATGTTAGGAGTTTAGGTGATAGGTGGCAAATATTCTGAAAATCATTGCATCGTCTTAGACCGAGGTTGTTTGAATGTTATGAAAGAAAACCGCGGACTTTGCCCGGCGCATTAGATGGATCTGGATTCGATTTTATTGGGAAGACCACTTGAGTATCTTTGGGGCATACATATGGATGCGTCCGGAAGCTTAGCCAAGGACTCTCCATTGGGCGTATCCATACGGGTATTGGATAAAAATACATGTATGTCTGATGATCCGAATGTATTACCTAAGTGAGTAGGTGTTCTGTAAGCTGGAAGCAGATTTAAGCTAGGGCATTCAAGATGAAAAAGGATTTGCCGGTCAATCCAGAACGATGACAATTGCTACACTTCTAATTGCCGAATCCCCGTCCAGTCTCGAACATGCAGTGGACAAGGCAGGATCGCGCGTAGCCTTAACTTATATCCCAACAGGCATACTAATAAGTCAGTTCACCTAGCATGAGAACACAGTCGAATTGGCCAAATGAACCGTAGGATTCATTTACATGCTGCATTTGCAAGGTCGTCTCAGTATGCAGGCGACTTAGTCTTGCTACCTATGACAGATAAGCTAGAGCTTGGGACGGGTTTGGGAGGAAGCCTATTGCATATGACGATAACTTGATGTCAACATGGTCTTGGCCTTACGATGCAGCTCGTATCCTTCTGCGTTTTGGAAGAGAAATAGCAAAACCCGGATTGCATCGAATATCTGATAATAACATGGATATCCAGTAACTCTAACTGGACAGGTCAAAATCCCTAACTGGACAGGTTATCCACTATGTGGATACAATAGTATTAGGAACACATTCCTACCTAATTTAAGTGGTAACCTATCCAACCCACTACCATTCTACCATAGCCACTACCCACCAATCATAGCATACCTTAATTGCCACACATATAACACCACATATAATACTAATATATTAATTTTTTTTAAAGCTATTATAATATTAATATTAATAATATTAACTTAAAATAATAACGGCTTAATTTATAATTTTTTTTATAATTATATTATTAATTAAAAGTATATTTATTACTTAATAATATATTAAAATTAACCTTATATTACTTTAATTAAATTATATATTATCTTTTATTAAAACATTTATTTTTTAAGCTATTTATTAAAAAGATAAATTATTTAAATATAATTTTAATTAATTATTTAAAACATATAAAAAAGCTTATAATATTTACTTAAATTTTATTTATAAGTAAAGCTTTAATTTAATTATTAAAAAAAACTTTAAAACTAAAGATTTAAAAAGTATATATAACTTTAAAAAACCTTTTATTTATTACTAATATTTTTATAATTAATTTAAAAAAGCCTTTAATATAAGTTATAATAAGTATTAATAAAAATTATAAAAATATAATTACCTTTATAAAAGATATATTTTATATAAGAAAAAAAAAAATAAATAATATATTATTATTTAAAAAATAAGCTATAATTATAATTTAAATTTAAATTAAGCTAATATATTTTTTAAACATTAATAATAAAAGTAAATTAACTTTAATATAATTATATTAAAGCTTTTTTAAATAAGCTTAATTATAGCTTATTAAATAATTAAATTTTTATTAAATTTTAACTTTAATTTTAATATAATTAATTTTAATATTTAAAAAGCTTTAAATTTTAATATTAACAATCCTTTTAACATTTTAAAAAGCTATAAATTATATATAATTATAAAATATTAAAAAATTATAATTACCTTAATAAATATATAAAATATTAAAAATAAATTAAAAACTTACACTTAAAAAAAACTTTTTAATATATAATTATTAATATAAAAGCTTAAAAGATATAAAGAATAATATAAGATTAATTATTAAGTTAACATTAATTTAATAATAAAAAAGATTATTAAAATATTTTAAATCTTTAAATAATATATTAAAATATAAAAAAAAAACCTTAAAATTTTATTATTTAATAACACATATAAAATATAACATTATAACATATTTTTTATATATATTTTTTATATTAATTTAATATTTTTAAATTAATTAATTTAATATATTATTATTTAATATTATAGGAATAATATTTTTATATATAAATTTTCACATTACTTTTAATTTATTATTTAATAAGTTAAAAAACAACTTTTTATAATACTTAAATTACTTAAAACAATTATAAATTAATTATAAAATATTATCATTGTTAATTATTTTAAATAATTTTTATAAAAGATTTAAAGAAATTATAAACAAAATATTTAATAAAATATTATAATAATTATATATATAATATATATTTAAGAATATAATTTATTATATAAAGCTTAAATAAATATAATTACTTAAAGTTATAAATAAAAAGCTATTTAATGTTAACAAATAATAATTTATTAATAATAATAATATTTCCTTAATTAATAATTAACTTAGTTTTAATTCCTTATTATATAATAAACAAAAAAATAATAATAAAAATAATAAAGAAAAGGATTTTAATAAAATATTTATTAAAAAATAAGCTATTTAAATTATAAGTAAAATGGTTAAAAATATTAAATTAATATTTTTAAAATTATAGCCATTAATATTTAATATTAATAATTAATTAAACTTTTATAATAATTTTATAAAAGTATAAAAAGTAATAATATATATTAATATAAAAGAAATCTTTTAAATAACATAAAATTTATTAAAAAAATAATTTAAAAAACAAATATATAAGTTATTATAACCTTTTTTAATGGAAAATTTTTACAATAATAAGTTTAATATTTTAATTAAAAAAAACACCATTTAAATTTAGCTAATTATATTATAAAAATATTTAAATAAAGTTTAATACTAGTTAATATTAAACCTTATTTAAATATTATTAGCTAATATTAATTTAATTTTTTAAGCCTTATATACGTTATTTTTTATTTAATTATTACCTTATTTTAACAATTATTTTAAACCTTTTTATTAATATTTCCTTATATTATAATATTAATAAATTACCTATTAATTTATTACCTTTTATAATATATTTAATACTATTAATATACCATTTTTTAAGTTTAAAATTATAAGATTATAATTATAAATTAAATTAAAAATACTTATAAATACTTTAAATAATATATTTAAAAAAAAAACTATAGCTTAAATATATTACATTATTAAATATATTAAATATATATTAAGTAAAAGGCTATATATAATATTATAATATAAAAAATTAAATTTATAATTTTTTTAAAATATTATAAGGTTAATCTTTTTAAAAATATATTATATAAGGTTTTATTAATTTTATTATAATAAATATAACATTAATATAAATTAACTTTTAAAAATTATAACGTTTAAAAGCTTAATAATAAGTTTTAATTATTTTATAAAAATCTTTTTACTTATTAATAAACGTTACTTTATAAATACATTTTTTTTAAACTTTTATAAATTAATTTAAATAAAATTAAACTTATTAAGGTATAAGCTTTAAAAATAAATAATATAAGTTATTATTAATAATTATATATTAATAATATTATTATTTTAAATAAAAAAAAATTATTAAATAAAAAATATTAAACTTAATAGCTTTTATAAAATAATAATAATATATAACTTATCCTAATAACTTATTATTAAAAACCTTATAACATAGCTATTTAAAGCTTAATATTTTAAACCTTAAAATATATAAAATAGCTTATATTAAATATATAACTTTTAATTAACTTTTTAAAAATATAAATTATAATTAATATTAAATATTTTTTTATAATAAGCCTTTTAAACTTATTTAATATAAACAAATTAATTATAAAACTAAAGCTTAATTATAAAAAAAATTAATAAATACTTTAAAATAAAATAATAAAAAATATAAAACTTAAATTATATAATTATAATAATAATTATTAAATTAATAATTACTATAATAATAATTATTATAATATATTAATATATAAATAATTATAATATTTATAACTTTTTATATATTTTATTTATTTACACTTATTATTTTTTTTATTATATTAACCTTTAATTAACTTATATTTATTATTTTAAATATAAATAAATTATAAAGCTTTTATTAAATATTTATATTATTATTTTAAAAATTTATAAACATTATAAATAAGCTATAATTGTAATTATATTAATAAAAAAATTAGGAAAATTAATTAAAATATAAAAAATAATAAAAGTAATAAAAATAATAAAATTATTTAAAATTATTTTATTATTAAAATAAATAAAAATAAATTTATTAAATTTATTATTATATAAGCTATAATAATTAAATTATAATAAATAAGTAAAAAAATTAATATATTAAAATATTATATATAATATTATATATATAATAATTAAGGTATATTATAATTAATAAATAATAGTTATAATAAAATAATAATAAGTTAAATAAGTTATTATTTAAATTAAGTAAAAGTATATTTTTAATACTATCGTATTTACATAGTAAATAACTTATTTAGTTAAGGATTTTAACCTGTTTAATTAAAGTTACTAATGGATATCGATTTCGAATTCGTAAAGAGTTATAAAGATTTCCCGATATCCGATAGTTTTTGAAAGATAAAGAATAGGTACCTAATAGGAAGGGCGTACTCAAAGGAATGCGAATATGGTGACGGAAAGATACCAAGGACTTGAACTTTCACATGCCAACGACAGGGATGGAGATAGGCTGAGAGCATGGACGCGTACTGTACTGCACTTGTAAATGGGTAGTGCTTTGAAAGAGGGCCTCCCCCTGTCAGCCCACCGGGAATTAGTGGCTTCAGGTGAGGAATGTGGTGTTCTCTCGCTCTCTCGGTCGTGCTGTGCCTGCTTGCCGACACATGGATGTTTATCGCCCCCCACCCCCCCCTTCTGATGTGTACGGTACGGTACAAACCCAGTCAGCAGATCTGTTGCAGTCACCCATGTACCCATACCCGAAAGCTGCTGTGGGGCTCGATAGCAGAACGGACCCACTAGAGCATGGCGGAATCGAAGAGCTTCGGCACCAGTGACTTCATTGGCTCACCAGAAGGACATGGAATGCGTCAATATGGGCCAGAAGAATGGTAGCACTATAAATCTGCAACTAACGCGAAGATGTAAATGCGACTCTATTACATATGTAGTATGTATGTACCTAGCGATCTTGTGTGCGATATGGCGCCAGGTACATTACAAGGGTTAAGGCAAGCCAAGGTTCCATTCTAACAAGCCTGGGACTGCCCACGATGTTTACCGGATGGGATGGAAAGGTAAGAAGGTGGGAGAGAAAAAGGAAAGAAAAGGCAAAAGCACATGCAAAAAAAATAAGAAGAGAATGCTTACGCCGGTCATCAGCCCTTTCCTATTTATTATTTTAGACCACCCATTTCACCAGTTTCACCCATTTTCACCTGACGCTATGCCTTATGACTTGTTTCATTCCACATATTTACCTTTAACGGACCTCGACTTTAAAGTTCTTAGTTGCTGACATCTTCAACCTTAATCGACCAAAAACGGTTCCCTCCATCTTCTCTATTCTAATTTCATCACACCAAGTTCCAAATTCTACAACGAATTAGCCTTGATTTGAAGCTTCCCACCCCTCATCTACTTTCCCCCAAAATATTATCGGGACCCAACAACTTACCTACGCTTGCGCTCGTCCTCGGGCTCTCTCTCTGCTCATCTTTCTCCCTCGACATTCCTATTTTAACGTTCTCCTATCATCCAGGTGACAAAGCCCTACGATGGCTGCCCAAGTGAACGGCGAAGTCCACCCCTCATCTGCAACATTGTCGGTAAGTTGGCGACATTCCCTGCCTTATCTCACTACGTCTTTTTGGGACTTCCCAGTTGACTAACATCGTAATAGCATATCACAGGATACCCGGTGGTCAGCGATGGCATCGCCTACTTTAAAGGAAACCCTTACGGCCAGAAGTCGATAGAGATGGGCGATTCCGCCTACAAGACCTTCGCCAAGCCGGTGATCCCTTACATTGCAAAGCCATACCAATATATCTCGCCCTACGTCAAGAAGGCCGACCTGATCGGTGACAGCACACTGAACAAGATCGATGAACGCCTCCCTGCTCTGAAGAAACCGACCGGGGAACTGTGGACCGAGGGGAAGAACTTGGTTTTCTTCCCCGTCCGAAAAGGTGTCGAAACCAAGGATCATGTCCTCGATGTTTACAGCTCCGAGTATAAGAAGGTTGGCGGTGATGGTCTGGTAACGTCTAGCAAGGCGCTTGTCTCTACCGGTCTAGTCGTCACTAGCGAGGCACTTGCCTGGATCGGCGACTTGCTGAGAGCCGGCAAGGTGCAGACCAAAGAAGCCGGTAACGATTTAGCTCGACAAGCCAACCACTGAGAAGTGGAAGCATGTGGATGGAGATAGGGGTGATTCTTGACATATTTCCTTTCATTTGATACCATGCATCATTCCTCTTTTTCCTTTTTATCGGCCTTTCAGGCGGCACTTTTGGAAATTCGTATTAGGTGGTGGCCTGTCGAGCAATTTCGGGAAGGGGGACTGTATTATGGGAGCACACGGCCTGGCTTATAGGCATTTACTTTCGCTTCTCCTCGCCCCCGGAAAAAGGAAACCTACACCAAGCGAGGCATATTTGCCAGAAATAGCAGACTTTCGATTTGGGCATCTTATTGGCGTGGGATTATAACTTGTGTCCTGACCTAACCGTCGATATGCCCTCGAGAATAAGATGGGCGGGAGTGTATACGTAGAGATAAGGGAAAAGGCGCTGGACAAGGTCTTATCGAGCAGAGTTGCATGTGCTCAATGACCTGTACGAAAAAGATAATAGATTTCGATTCTATCATGCCGTCTGGTTGTTATTTTGTTATTTCGCCGCTCTGATCTATCATCAACAATAACAGAACATCTAAGCTAACTGAATGAATAGTACAAACTATTTTATAATTCCCTGATAATCCCATGGATGGATCGAGTAAAATCAATTCGAATTGAGCAACACGTGTGTGGAGTAAAAGTATGCATGCCATATCATAGTCGCTATTCGGTCGGCGAGGAAATCTTATGGAATGGTTAAAAGATTGCCAAACTTTTGGTTGGAATTGACAACTCGTAGACACTTGGACAATAATATTGTGGGTCTGGCAGCTGTAACTGGAGATATTTCGGACCGTCGTGCCTTTTCGTTAATCTCACGTGATTGTGTACCCATTGACCTGGCAACGAATTTATCTCAAAGATAAACATAGCAATCCGCCTATCACCACAATTTGCAATTGCCTCCACTCATTACTAAACAGTACTTTGTAAGACATTTCGCAACTCCAAGGTACCTCTTGCTGCTAGACATTGTAGGTATTCCAAATTCATACGAATAATATTACTTGATCCTTCACCTACGCTTTTGCTACTGCAAGGAGAGAAAACAAATGATTGAGCTTGAACACTCATCCAGCCTGCCAGGCTCGCCCGGTTCGGCGCCACTTCAACCGATATCACCTGATCGAGTCAATCAACAGCGCGACGCTTCTGTGTTCTCCTCTATGCGGACAGATCAATGCCGTGACAGCGACGTGCACGATAAGATCCGACAGTTCAACAACATGGCGCACCATGGCCCCTCGGCATCCATGTCTAGACAGCTTGAGCGAAAAACAGCAGATGCCGCCTTAAAACGAGCTATGCTAGGACGCGAGGAAGCGGAGGCCGAGATGCGACGCTATCGGGACGAAGCGCGCCAGCTACGGCGGCAAGTTGAGGAGAGCCGTGGCAGAGAGCGAAAAGTAGGAGAGAGACTAGAGGATGTTATGGTGCGTACGCTATACTCTCTTCTGTTCCACCTGACTAATAATGTCTTGGCAGGAAAAATATGGACAAGCGAAAGAAACCCTCCAGCACAGCAAAGCGATATGGGAGAAGGAGATTCGACAGGCGCGGAAGGAGGTTTTCAAGACCCAATCATCCATCGTCAAAATACAAGAGGAGCTTAAAGTTGCACGAAGCGCTGCCAAGTCTGCGGAAGAATCCTTAGCAAGAGAGAAAGAGCGTAGCAAAGCCAGAGAGCAGGAAGCATTTAAATCTCGCTATCAACTTGCCGAGCTACAGGAACAGTTAGAAAAGGCTCTCGAACGCATCACGTTCGTTGAGCAGGAACGTGATGCTTATAAGGCTGCTGCCAAGAGCGAAGAGATTGCTCGAATCGCTGCCGAAGGCCGCCTGCCGCTACCACCCGAGGAGCCGAATAGCGAGTTTGCATCACCACCTAAGACGGGCCGTGTTTCCCTATCGACGACCGATGTGATATCTTCAGCTTCGAGTGAAGCAGAAATCGAAGAACTAACACGGTTATGGCAGTGGGAGAAGCAAAGAGCTGATCGCACCCAAGAACACCTCGAATTCGTGCAGGCCGAATGCCACCTACGATGCTGCTCTTGCACGAGGACTCGCCTGCGGAGAAGCACCGTGAATTCATTGCGTCAAGAACGAACTACTCCGGTGAAGATCGTAGATCCGGCGGACCTCATGATTTTAGGCCAGAAGCCTCAATCTTCAGAGAAATCCACCCCCGTAAAGCTTACACGTCCGGAAGAAAAGCAAGAACGAGAGCAGACTCCAGAACCCTCGCAAGGAGAACATGGAGAATCGCCCGTTGAAGTTGCTGTACAAAAGAGGCACTCCAGGGGGCCTAGACGGAGCACAATATTTATCCCGTCCGAGGGAATCTTCAGGACGATTTCTCAACAAGACCTCCGAGCGATAGCGAAATCTGATGAATCCGAATCCGAGCCGCCCACACCAGTAGAACCTCAACCAAACCCCCACTATTCTCGAACACCATCTGTTGAGCCTCCCACATACGCCTTACTAGCGCAAGAGCGCACCTCTCTCCTCTCACTTCTCAACGCACCTCACGAGAGAGACTCCTCTCACAGCCTGACCATGAACATACCCACTACATCAGCGGGCCCTCATCCTAGTCGCATGGACCCTGAACAAGACGAACAAGACGAACAAGACGAACAAGACGAAAAAGAAGAACAAGAAGAGGTAGAAGAATCCAACCGCCCGGAGACATCTATGGAGACTGAAAGGGAAGCAGAGGACGACGGCACACGGCCGCATACGTCAGCCGCTTTCTACACCGTGACGACTACCACAACGGTCCCCGTTCGAGACAGCTACAAGAACGGCAATTATCACAACGACAACCGTAAACCCTCATTTGACGTTAACAATCCGGCCCTGACCCCGACGATGACACGCGAGCAGGCTTTGGCCCAAATCAAGGAAAGGCGCGGCAGAGCTAGGAGCGCTGCGCAGGGACTGGCTACGCCTCGGCGCCAGATGGTCACGGGAACCGGCGAAAGGAGGGATGCCAGCGCGCCAGCCGTAAAAGCGGCTAAGGGCCGCTCTGCGTGAAGGGGGGCCAAACCCATCTATCTACTTACTCATCACCGATACTATCTACAACAGACAGATCGGTGATAACTAATGAGGGGTGAAATTAAGATCATTGCAGGGAGTGTCGGAGGTATTTGCCCTGGGCGCCTCGGATAGGGTCTGGGCGTTTCAGCGGCTTGAAAACTGCGACTGCATTTCCATCGGCGTTTTTTCTTTTGTTTTCCTCTCATTTTCTGGAAAGCGGGGAGGGAAGCGGCAAGGGAAACAGTAATGATATGGAATAGGGCATGGTGAGGCGTTGGATTTCACTCTCAAGACTTGTTTACCCCGTTACCCTCTCTCGCGTGTGTTTTCATTATATACCTATACCTACCTACCTACCTAAGTTATGACCGTGATGCACGGTGGAGTTGGTGGATTGTTTGATACGTAGATTCGCTCGTAGCCATTAATGGAAGGTCACTACTACTACCGCTCGTTTAATAGGATAAGGCAGGCTATGCATAGTGTTGCACTCCTAAGGCTTGTGAATGGTGGCTAGCATATCACACATTACAATCGGGTTAGCTTAGGCCGTACTCAACAGGTAGTACAGTTCTTATTATCGATCACTACAGTTCTCGTAGATTAGAACATATTTGTCGCACAGACGCGCAACCAACAAAAATTATAGCATCTACCGAGCGGAATATCCACATTCACTCAGGGCGAACGGTCAACTCAGAAGGTGGAATGGGAACTTTCCCCTCCAAGATCCTAACGGCGTTTCCAGAAAGCAGGATCTCTTTGATACTCTTCCGATCTTCGTTTAGCGTGACCTGAATGCGAATCTCGCTCTTCCGGCCTATCTCCACCCCCTGGATGACCTCATACTTGCGAGTAAGCGGTCCCTCATCCCTCTCGATTAAGCTCAGAAACGAGCATAGCCCCGAAGACGCAGATCCCGTCGCAGGATCCTCCCTTGCCCCAAAACTCCGCGTACGCAGCTTCCGCACGCCATCTGCGTATCCAAGGTCTACGTAGAAGTAGCTCACCACGGGCCCATTGCGCCAGCCTTCGTCTAGCTTCTCCTTCGCTTTGTACGTGTTCTCGGTGCCGACAAGATTCGACGTCTGCTTGCCCAGTGCATCTAAATCCGGCAGCCGCACGAAGATGGCAGTCATGCCGTTCACTATGCTGACAACTGGATGCTGGCCATAACTCGTCCCTTCGAATGGCCGGTTGTGAATGTGCACGTTGTGCGCCACCGCAAGCTCAGCCCCGGGCTTGCCATCTAGATGCAGTTCTTTGAACGGTACCGGGCCGGCTTTAGTGGCGAGAATCCGGGCGGATCCGAGGTGCAGGTGGTGGAGCAGGAAGTTAGATGTCCCGATTGTCGGGTGTCCGGCGAAGGGCACCTCGGCGAGCGCGGTGAAGATGTCGATTCGAGCAATGCGCGCCTGGATATCCTCGACAGTCTGCTCGTGGAGGAAGACGGTTTCCGAGAGGTTGAATTCTCGGGCGATGAGCTGCTTTTGGTCCTGGGATAGCTTGGTGCCCACGGGGACTTGGACTATAGCTAGGGGGTTGCCGCGGAAGGGCGTTGTGGTGAAGACGTCGAAGGTGACGAAATCCAAGGCCATGGTTGCGATTCTTAGAGTATGGATAGGTTGTTTACGCTTATGGACTACTAACTTTAGATATACTCGTCTGGAAGCCATATATGTATGATCTTCTTCCAACCCCTGATGTGTTGTGGTGTGCCGTCAAGTGTGACTCATAGATGCTAAGGATGCTTAGTTCGGTTCGAGTCCATCTCAGCTCTATCGTATTCGTGTCTATGTACCTAAGTGAAGAAAAGGCATCATATTCTCAAGTCGGTAAATATAAAGAGTATTCATTTCTATCCGGGAGCTTCAATCTGCTTATGTGCTTCGTATTCGTGTTTCCTGCAGTTTGAGTGGTTGGAAGGAGGTAAAGGATCCATTAATAACATCCATTGACCAATCACATAAAACGATTCTACAGCATCAGTTGATGACTCGAAGTTTTCTTTTTACTACATTGAGAGTGTAATAATTCCTTGTAATAATTCCTCTTAATACTAAGTCTCGTTCTTGGTTATTGAAACTCTGCATCCAGCATTATAGCTACCGGGGTATTGCTTGGCGTGAAACAAGTAGGTAGTAATATATTGGGTTACCCTAATATTCATAGAGTTATAGGGTTTGCTCACAGGACAAGTAGATCTAATGGGGTAGTAGGATTCAAAATGCGTCTTCTTGGATGTTGAATTAGTGACATGGCACATGAAAGTCGTATGATACAAGTCGCGTCAGTCCCAGCGTGCGCCCTTTTCAACCCGTCATCACTCCGTAGGTACCGAATCTCCAAATACCCATTCGTGCTGCATTGCATTCCAAGAATGCCGCCTTCCTAGACAATTGCGTGACGCCTTTCATGATACACGTTCATATGCCGCCATGTCATCCAAACACCAGGTCCTAGGGAACCGGGTTGGGTGTTGAAGGCAAATATTACAGCAGCTGCTGGTTTATTGGCCAGTCAACCTACTTAAGATGCCGCCGCTGGTCTTGGGGGCCTTGTTCTCATCAAAGATCTTTAATAAGCTATTCCAGACCTGACCAGGTTCTTGGCTAGCATCAATGCCCTTCCAGATGCCAGTCTTCTTGTAGTATCCGACGACCGGAGCTGTCTGTTGGTGGTAGGTAACAAGACGCTTCTTCAGGGCATCAGCGTTGTCGTCGGATCGCTGAATCAAGGGTTCACCAGTGATATCATCCTTCATAGGAACCTTGGGCGGGTTGAAGATGCTGTGATAACTTCGACCCGAGGCGGGGTGAATCAGGCGACCGGTGATACGCGCAACTAAGAGAGCATCATCAATCTGCAATTCAACAGCGTGCTGCAGCTTCTGGTTCTTGTCGGCCAGCATCTTGTCGAGGGATTCGGCTTGAGCGACGGTGCGAGGGAAGCCATCAAGGATGAAACTGAAATGTGGTTAGATTAGATATAAGTCCGAATAGCATATAATACTGGTCGCAGACTACACGACTTAGGTATGAAAAAAAAATAGAAAAACATACCCGCCCTTGCATTCTTTGTTGTTCTCAAGTTCTTCCTTGATCATGCCAATGACGATGTCATCGCTGACCAACCCGCCAGCGTCCATAATCTTCTTAGCTTCTCGGCCAAGAGGTGTCTTCTTGGCGACTTGGGATCGAAGCATGTCACCGGTGGCCTTGCAATGACCATTAGCAATTTAATTCCATATTCAATGCGGTTTTATTAGAATATGTTGGCTTACTAAGTGGCAACAAGAGAACTTCTCTTTGATCTTCGGCGCTTGCGTTCCCTTTCCTGCAAATCGCAAAAGTAACAATCAGCGCAACTCTCAACTAGGACTAGCTGCGGCTCAACAGCCATAGTCCAACTAACTAATTTTTTAGACATACCAGCTCCTGGAGGACCGATGAGAATCATGCGCACGCCCTCGGTGCTCCCACCGGATTGACGCTGTTCCAAACGTCTTACACGCTCTTCCAGCCCGGACACGACGTCCTGCAATCGCTTCATCTCATCGTCGATTATACCCATTTTGAAAAGCTCCAAGGGAATCAATTGAGCCGGACCAAGGCAAGGAAAGAAGAGCGACAGACCAGGTCACAAGGAAATGAGAAATATAACAGGAAGGGGAAGGAAATACGGAGGAGACGGGACTCGTAGGTGGAAGAGCGTAGTAAGTTGTGAATTGTTGTTAAAGGCTGGAAAGACTGCGGGTTGGTCGAGGTCGGGAATCGGGGAATTCTTTTTTCGAATTTTGAGCTCGAAACCACTTTCGGCTAGGAACAGGTTGCCAAGATCGATTGCGACTGCGGGAAAGGAAAGAAAAAAGCGCTGCCATTCCCTTAACGAGTTGCCGCCAGAATGGAGCTTGGACTTTGGGGGGGCAATTGGGGCTCCCCAGTGGCTAAACCAGTACTTTGGGGCACATGGACAGAACATGGACAGTGGGTTATAGCCAAGGTATAGTAGACGTACAGAGTGGGGGACCGCATGCTTTTTTTTTAGCGGCATACCACCCAAAAAGCCAAGCTACCTGCCTGTAATTCCCTTTAGCTACAGCACCGAGGTAGCTTGGGATAATCCCACCGCGTTACCTCCTTAGGTCAAGCGCTAATCTGAGACCCGGCTATTTTTCTATGAACTGAAAGCCAGATTGCTACTATTTTTCCATTTGACCGCCGAGGTCAACAATACTATGGTAGATGCGAACAATTTAAAACATTTGAATTCAGAGGTTGAATTTATTAATATATATCTAAGCAATCTGAATGTGGTATTTTGTTGTTATTATAAGCTCTCCTCTCGTCTTAATCATGTTTGCCAATACATGTAGTTTCCACTCGATACAAACATTCAAGTTTCATCCGCTTCGACATGTTGAGGTTTAATGTTGAGGTAGGCATGTAACAACAAATCATGGCGGCCAAGACCAGCTTACGAACTTCAACTCGGGCAAGCGGATAGAGCGGGAATCACTCTTCGCTAGTTGTCAGGATATGATACATAATATACCTCAGTCAGCCAGGATGATTGAATGACCCGTCGAGTTCCCCTAATCCGTCTGGATCTTGTTGTCACGTTTCGTTGGCTCTTAGTACGGTACTTTCTAAGTTCAATGTTGAATGCAAGGGTACATAATAAGTGGAACTAGAGGCAAAGCCACAAAACCAGCCACAACCCACAACTTGGGCGTGATTATGTAATTCAAGTAGTGGAATTAAAGAATTACATCAGCCTCTCTCTCCCAGTCGCGGGTCCGTGCATAATGCATCCTAAGCTAACCCCAAACAAGAACTAAGCTTGCCGGGATTTCGTGCGAAGGCAGCCTCACATACGACAGCCTTCTCAATCTGTTTGTCAAACTCCCATCAAGCTCAGTTCTCGTTCCTAGCAAGCCTCTTCCTTTCATCGCATTTCCCAATTTCCACATTTCTCTTCTTCACGATGCCTGCAACGACCGCTGAGACCCTGTCATTCGTAAATAAGAATGTTACCGTCGCTCCTCTTGTTCTACTGTCCGTCGTAGATCACTACAATCGAGTGGCCAAGGGTACGCGGAAACGAGTGGTGGGAGTGCTGCTAGGTCAGAATGATGGCAAGAATGTCCGAGTGTCGAACAGTTTTGCAGGTTAGTCGCCTTTTCTCCTGCCCTCTATGATGCTATCTGAATCAACCCGACTAACCTTAATTCACTTCATATAGTTCCCTTCGAGGAGGACAACGATGATCCGTCCGTCTGGTTCTTAGATCACAACTATGTTGAGAACATGAACGACATGTTCAAGAAAGTCAACGCACGAGAGAAGTTAATAGGCTGGTACCACTCTGGACCCAAGCTGCGCGCATCAGATCTCGAGATCAACGAGCTATTCAAGCGATACACACCAAACCCACTACTAGTCATTATTGACGTCCAACCAAAGGAGTCCGGTGTGCCCACAGATGCGTACTTTGCAGTAGAGGAGATCAAGGATGTAGGTTTCACTACGCTATAATCGCGGACGATCTAAGAAGCTGACCCACCACAGGATGGCACGACCACAACCAAGACCTTTGTACACACTCCCTCCACGATCGAGGCCGAGGAAGCGGAAGAGATTGGTGTTGAGCACCTACTCCGAGATATTCGCGATGTAGCTATCGGTACCCTATCGACACGCATCACAAACCAACTGCAATCACTACAAGGACTACACCTCCGATTACGCGAAATCCAGGCTTATCTTCAGAAGGTCCAGGATGGCAAGCTACCGGTGAACCATGCGGTCCTAGGCAACCTTCAAGATATCTTCAACCTCCTGCCCAACCTCTCGACACCTAATAAGCCTGGTGTTGATGGAAAGAGTGGAAATGTGGGTGAACTATCGTACGCTCTCAGCGTCAAGACCAACGACCAGCTCCTCGCCATCTACCTCAGCAGCTTAATCCGTGCCATTACTGCCTTCCATGACCTCATCGAGAACAAGATCCAGAACCGGCAACAACAGGAAGAAAAGGAAGCCAAGGAGGAAGCTGCAGCGACAGGAAAGGACGAGAAGGACAAGAAGGACAGCGTCAACGGCGTTAACGGCGATTCGTCAGACAAGAGTAGCGACAAGGAAAAGAAGAAATAGTGGAGTTTATAGGATGACGCGGGATAATAAATAACTGCAACCCTTGTACATTATCCTCCCTGGGAGGAAAGGTCGATTCCGAGGTCAGAGGCACCTCATGCATGCATGCTACTCTATAGACGTTTGATGAGAGGAAATGATCCTCTGACGAAACCATGATTTTACCTCATAGACACCTAAGTTCTCACGCCCGTGTTATCATGTTTCTACTGCCGTCCACGTAGTCTTACAGTTATACTCGTCATTTCGTGAAATCATTAATCATACCATGAAACGCCTTACCTTCTAACCTTGCACAGGTAACGCTACTCACTCATATATCAGCAACCAACCCCGCACCCTCCTCCCTCCCAACAACCCTCTCATCGACGTATCCGCCAAGCAAGCTACTCCACCTCTCAGCCAGCACGCACGCCAGCAAGTGCTTACAACAAGGAACTCCGGGGATACCGCTCCCTTCCGTGCCATCAAGGCTCAGGGCGCCAAATTGCCACTCCGCGTCCTTTACTGATATGTCTTCCCCTCCGATCCGAGAAGCAGTAGTAGGCGAAATTGAATGGGGGTCAATGACGTAAGAATGCTGCTCGCGGTCCTCCCGCGGGAACGCCGCGAAGGCGAAAGCCGCGCAGGTGCAGTTCCAGGCCTTGAGGCGCACGACGTATGATGGACCCGACGAGGCGTCGCTACTAGCTTGTCTGCGCCGAGGGTGCTGCGGCTGCGCGGATCGGACTATGTAGAAGGAGGGGCTTTCCGTTGTCGTCTCCCGTTTCTCCTGCTCTTCTATGTCGTGGTTGGGTGCTGTCTCTGCGCCTGGCTTTAATGCTGCGTCTTGCTGCGGGTGAGGTGGTCTAACGATGATGCGCGTCGCGAGACGTCTGTCTAGAAGGTCGAGGGCAGGAAGGAGAGTTAGGGGGTATAAGGCGTGAAGAGTGGTGAGGAGTGGTCGGTACGCGGGCGGGATGAGCTTAAGCGGGTTCGCTCCCGCACTAGGCGCTGTGAGTGGTGAGGTGGGTGAGGCGGGAGTGGGTAGTGATGGTAGACTATCTATGAGAGATGTGATGAATTGCCTCAGTGTGGGAATTGTTAAGGTCATCCTTGCTCTATTGATGACTCCCAAAGTTCGGGTGATGGTGTTGTTTAAGATGGCAATTGAGACGTCGATGAAAGAAAGGTTGAGTAAGTGATGTAGTACAGTGTCAAACTGTGTCGTAGACTGTGGTCTCGTTGCACGATAGGGGTACTGAAAGCCATGAACATAACTAGGAATCAACGTCCTCGCCTAAGTTAGATAATCTTGGTGTTATATAGAGCTCCAATCCCTTTCCAACTATCATATCCAAAAATTTCACTTCCCTCCCGACATGGATATCTTCATAACAAAAGAAGAGCCTTACGAAGCGGACGAAATTTCGTTAGAGGGTAACTCTTTTAGATATTTAGTTCCGTGACAATTATCTCTCTCGTGTTTATATACGCACATCTTTACCCACGGCGTTTATATGTAAGTTTCCCTGCCTTCTTCTAATCCCAGACCTCGCCTCACGCTACCTGGCCTTAAAGAAATTATGGAAAAGGAAATGATTTCTTGATCCAAGGTTCCTAATTCACAGGTAAATATACTATATAACTGCAACAATCGACGAATAATAAAACATATTCACGTCTCTTTAATAGTGACGTACGAATGTCCCGCAGAATGAGTAGGTGGCTGGATTCGAAGCATCACGACCAATAGGTCAAATGTAAGCAGATTTTATAGTATAACTCTCAATAAAAGCTTTATTCTACACCCCTAAGATGAGGATACTAACAAATTACGATATACCTTTCTCCGGTGTAGTAAATCCATCGGTCATGACGGATGAAATTTCGAATCCAAGTAGGAGAGATACAGAGGGCTCAATGAGTGACTCCAACATCCATTACTGCCAGTTTGACTCTTACCTTGTTCACTCCTTATATGTCATCATTCGTTACTAAAAGTCATGCTAAGTTGTATGGTGAGAAGTGAGAGAATGTAGTACCAAGGATCATTTATTCCTAATATACCTGGTATGGATGGATATGCTCAAAAATGCGTTCCATAGATTTTTAGCTATAATTGACTATTTACTAGGGAGGAAAGGCGAACCTTAAGAAGGTTCAAAAGTTAAAAAGATACCATCTAAACTTATAGGCACGTAGTACACGTAGTACACGCATAATGTGGGTAGATAGTCGTCTTGCCAGCTTAAAGTGGTTCCTAAGTTAACTCACGTCTTTGCCCTAGCTTGTCGGATGTGACCGTGCGACAATCTAATCTCCTACTATATAGATCACTGGTGCCAAATATGGGTTAAACTTTCAATAATTTCGTATAGAAGTAAAATTAGCGATGTGAACTAACATCTTAGATAGCCAGTAGCGTAAATATATATAATCCCATCTAGTTAGAGAGATTTTTTCTGATGTTCTGTTCGTTAACTCTACTTTGTCAACCAATTTCATCTCAACTCGTCCGAGAACTTCAAAAGCATTTTCGATTACAACAATATAAACCAACCTAGCGCACAAGACCGAGCTATAAGACTTGCACGTAACAAGAAGCTCAACATGAAATTTCTCGTCCACTTCCACCTCGTCTGCGCTGTCATGGCTGCCTCACTGGCTCTGAATACTAGTGCGAGACCGATTCATGAGGATGGGGTTACTCCCCAACCGTACCCGAACAGGTGTTGTGACTCCCAGTGCACCTTCGACTGTTCTGTGGATCCTTGTATAGATGGCCATTGTGTTGATATCATTGTGAGTATACTATTACGCATATTCTTAATGTAGTAGATGAATACATCTGTTCTTCGGTCGTACCTAGCTATAGTGGGATACATTGCTAATTTTCTCATCATCCGCATAGTATAACACTTGTTGTCCCTGGGGGACTCCTAGAATGGGAGGCAATAGAAAGGCTCAGGCCTATAACATGGACGGCTAGGGAATGGGAACTTCCTGTTAAGACCATATTGAGATATCTCAAGTCCGGGAGAAAAAAAAAAAGCAACCCGCTTGGGAATAAATGTGGGCTCCCCTAATAAGATGGAGAGTTGTTCTATCTACAATTAAGCTAATGAACGTGACAAATAAGTAATTGCATTCCTTAAGGAGTTTACTATCAAGATTCTTGTAGTAAAATCATTCCCCTGGAAGTAAGAATAGTATCTAATGGACTATGTTAATAGGCATGCTTCATAGAGCACGACCCAGGAATTTAAATAAAGGCCACCAGACCCCCTGTACATAATAGGAGTGTTGAAACATATGTTTTCATTGAATGATTCGGAAATAAGACAACTTGTCTGCCATCGTTCTTCACAGAGTGTTCAAGTGACTGGCAGTAGATGCATACTTGAGTTAAGACCTTCATACCTTTATCTGCTACCATGACATGATGGATCTGGGTTCATCGATTAGCTAGTGGAGCTGATTGAGGTGGTCTGCTTTGCAGATGGAGTTATGGTATGTACATAGAGATTAAACCTCACGATGAGTTGAAGTTGATTTGAACATGTGACCCTGAATTTTGATCTGCCCCATTTTGCTGGTTGTGAAAGCCGCGATTGCGTCAATAGGGTGTGGGTAGATGGCCCAAGCTCCTGAGCAGCTTCCACATTGATTAGGTAATGTTTCAAAAAGGTACGTACATACATCATATACCGTATTTGCATGTGGGTAGCGGTCATAATCGATGCCGGTTGGTGGGGTCGTTACCTAGCTGCCCTTTTCAAAGTCAACAAACGAAGCTCGCGATTCATCCATTTGGAACGACTCGAAGTCGAGAGACAGCATCACAGCCTGAATCAATTGTCTTTCATCAAATAACCTCAGTCATATTCTCGAAATGGCGCCAGGACAGAAGATGTATCCGAGGGCGACGGTGAAGAAGATAGTGAAGGCGCATTCCAAGTGCAATGTCAGCAAGAACGTTGATGTCATGGTAAGGCTTTTAGTCCCAACTCGCGTTTGTGACGCGCTCTAACTAGAAGGTGTGCCACTACAGATATTCCTCGACTATGTGCTCTTCATGCAAACGTACGTACGACTTCGAAGTTGATCTCTAAGACGACGAATATAACCAATATGCACATGTACTTCAAGACACTAATAATATAAAATAGGCTTATGAAGGAGGCGGCCATTGACGCGAAACAAGCTGGCGAAAGGGGAATAAGTGCTAGGAGTGTTAAGAAAGCTACTGCGGTGAGTTTCCCACCCGAACCCCTTTTGAATTGTCGACTGATACAGATGAAGGATACTCTGGCCAAGTTCAAGGGATGAAACAGAATGGGACTATCACATGTGCTGAAACCATCGTGACCAACTCCGTATACTAGAACTCGACTAGTGTAGGGGCCTCTGGTATTTTAAGTGTCGTCATGGTGAAATGCTTGGTTGCCTGGATGCATGCAACATCAAGCGCGACAAGCGCGTCCTGCATAAAGTTGCATGCGAGATGAATATCTTGTCCAGTGGGAGTATGTATACCGGTACGCAGACTCGATCTTGCTATCTAGGTATCTAGTAGCACGCCTGCCTACATAGATAGATGCGCTCCTTTGTCGCAGTGCTCATCATCAAAAGCACTGAGAGAGACATGCTGCGTCGAATTGCAATAAAGAATTATACACAATATACATGTATGGATATCAAGAATGACATAGGTACGGGTCCCATGTACTTGGGTTCAAGAGGTACATGTACCTATCATTAGAAGTATTTTGAAAGTCCACTGTGTACCGTAATTCCTAGGGTTTCTGCAGGTTTCGCCGGTCGGTTCAGCTTACAGGTGTCAGAATGGGGCTGGTGTCTCCGCCGATGGGTCCTTGGGGGCCGTTAGAGGGGTCACATTGGGGCCTAAGGGCCTAAGCAGGTAGGTACCTACCATGTTAACCCTGAAAAAAAAAAAAACGATCTCGAATTTCGGACCCAAAACTCGCACTTGCAGAAACACAAACAAATCCACTTTCACCCAAGACCAACCAAAAAACACTGCATCATCTCTCTCAATTCGCTTTTACTACCTACAATTATCCACCACCACTACAATCCGACCACCTACGTAACTAACTACCCTACTCACTAACCTTACTTAACCTATTACTTCATCCTCAAGAAGATATTCTTGCGCTTGAACTAACTACTGTATTCATTTACACTCTTCCGTCTCTTAACCTAGAATCCGGAGTTACACACGTCGCCGAGTCGAATAAGTCGAGCAAACGAGCTCCGAGAATAACCCACCGACAACCTTACCTAAGCACACGACCAGACATCTTCCTTCACTATGCCTTCTTCTGCTGTTCAGAACCCTCCTGTCCAGACTGAGTCCAAGTCTGCTAAGAAGAAGAAGACCAAGGCCGAGCGAACCGAGTCTCCTGCCCCTTCTGCCTTGTCCGTTCCCGAGAAGCCTGCTTCTGTCGCCGGTCAAGAAGGTCAGGATGATAGCACGAACCCTTATATTCGTGAACTCCAGAAGTCAGTCGAAACTGACTATCCTTTGGCGTTTTCCTTTTCGCTAACTGTATCGTTAGGAGTATCCGCAATGTGAACAAGAAGATTGTAAGTGTGAATGCGTCATATCACCACCCAATGTCAAGTGGAGTTTGTACCTAACCATTTGTCACCTTAGACCAATGCCTCCAAGACCGATGCCATAATCGAACAACACAAAGGCAAATCCCTAGATGACCTTGTCAACGAGAAGATCATCAACCCCGACCAGCGCGCCCAGCGCCTTAAGAAGCCTCAGTTGGAATCCCAACTTGCTCAGCTCGAGGAGCAACTTTCTCAGTATAAGAAGATGGACGAGGAATACCGAACCCGCGCCGCTGCCGAGAAGGCTAGCTTAGAGAAGTCCCTAACCGAGAAGTTTGAGAAGGAGAAGGCTGAGGCGATTAGTGAGCTCAAGGCGCAAGCTGTAGCTAAGTCCAAGAAGATTCAGCACGATGGCTTACTCGTTCTATCGCAGTTCCTCCGACTGGCTGCTGCTCGAAGAACGGAGGAAGCTGATGCTGGCTTGGACGAGAACATGGCTTTGGAGGGTGTCCTACTTAATGTCTACTCGGGAGACGAGAATGCTGTCTCTACCATGATCAAGCTGATCGAAGGCTCCGAAGAGAAGACCCACGGTGTCACCGGGGAGGAACTTCAGACTTCCTGTGCGTACCGAGTGTTTATATTGCATTGCTTTAACTCTTACTAACTCTTCTATAGTCGCCCAGGTCAAGGCTGCGGCTAAAGCCCATGCTGCCCAGTTCGCTGCCACCGAGGTAGCTGTTGAGCCTACGGAAGCGCCTCTAGAGACTACAGGAATCAATGGCACTGATCCGACCGTTGCCCACGCTGGCCTTACCGAGATCGATACTACTGGCACGACTATCCAATTAACCAATGGTCATAGCGAATCAACACCGGTTTCTGGTCTCCCCGAGAACGCAGCTGTCGGTGATAACGCAGCCAACGCAGCGGCTGAGTCCCAATGGGACGCTAACAACGACCTGAGCGCTTCTGGTTCGCAAGACTGGGTTCAGGTCGCTCGAGATCCTACCGAAACTGAGAACGGTCTTGCTGCGACTCCGGCGTCTCCTGGCAATGTTCAATCTTGGGCTGAGGATGCTCAGAACCACGCCGAGAATCACCAAACTGAGGTGAGTTACTAGCCAACCATCTTTGATATCTATCCGCGCTCTAACCGGCGCATTCTAAACATCACTTTTACTAACTGCTATCTAGGTCCGTGCTCCTACGGCAGCGAACGATGGATTCCACCAAGTCCAGCGCAACCGACCGCGTGGCGACCGTGAAGGAGGCTGGAGAGGACGTGGCCGAGGAGACTACCGCGGCCACCGAGGACATGGTGAAGGTCGGGGCCGTGGCCGTGGCCGCGGTCGTGGTGGAAACCGCGGCGGAAGACCCCGAACCGAGGAATCGTAGAGGATTCGATCCCGTGTCTGTACCCGTCGACCCTATTGTCGCATCTCTCGAGATCGATTGCTGGCTCGACAGTCGTGGCGCTGATCTTACCCTGTTCTCTCGGCCGGCGTCTAGACTCCCGGTCATTTGGGTTGCATAGAGATAAAGAAGCAAAGAAAAAGAAAAGAAAAACTTTGATATAACGGCACTGGTCACCTCCGGTTGTACGTGTGTACTCATGGGGGATTGGCAAAGGTAAAGGATATTGGCGGGCTGTCTGCATGTATCGCATGGCCCTTTCTGATTTGTTTTTTGTCAAGGAAGGGCAGGAATAGGGGGTGGTCATCGCGAACCGGCGTCAGCGATCTTCCACATAGCCGGCCTATGTATGTATGTACGGTCGGTTGGTGGGAAAGGAAACGGATTCCTGTTTGTTCTGTACCAAAAGTCTGCTGCATAGCATTTACGAGACGCGAAAAAGTCGGCTGGGTTAAATGGTTAATGACGTTAAGATTCATGATCATCACGGGGAATCCGTTTGCCTTCGGTGTGTGTATTTAATTCACAACGTGATAGGTGATGCGGTGCGTTTTGCGTCTGCGTTTGACTGGTGATGTAGTGAGGCCCGAGACTACCTACATGTACTTCTTTTACCTTCTTTATGTATGGTATAAGGGGTAGGTATGTCTTGCTTGGCTGCTTTTAAGATACTGAATCAAGTCACTATTACGAATTGAAACTCTGAACTTAATGACTAATGGAAGATGAGTAGAACCCTGTGTAATGCTTTATTATTCTGCAAATAGGCATACATAGTCGAAAGACATGGGAGGGTCCCCTGCTCATATAGTACATGGGTGGCTTGTCTGTAGGATTTCCATAGAGTGTTTCTGGTCATAAGCCCCTGTTGGTCTTACTCAAGACGATCGTGAACAGGTGACCCGTAATTGACAAGGGAAGTAAGGTATCACTTTATTGAACATACAGGTTTATTTATTGTGTTACTTATTTTGATGGCACTTTTCTGCTCGAGGTTCTTCCACACCATCCTTAACCATGTAACAACTTACAACCCCACAACTTTTTCATGAGTCTTCAAACACCTGTTCATCATTCATCACCAAAATACACTCACTCCCCCTTACTGGAGATAACCATTGGCAGCTAACCACTCCTTGATGACCTTAGCATCTCTCTCGCGATAAGCGGCACGGCCACGGATAGCATCCTTGACCTGTTCCAAGGTACGGTCGAAGGCACTGGTGTCCTTATTCTTGAAAAAGGCATCGATCTCATCGATATACTTGGCATCAGTAAACTTCTGGAGCGTGAGCTTGACAAAGCGATCTAGGACAACGGGATTTGCCATCTTGGTCGTCAACTTCTCCCAGTTCTCCTGGATATACTTCCATTGGATTGGACGTGCAACTGAGTTGGTCGCCAAGGCACTGCCGAGCGAATGCATGTCGCCAGAAGGTACAGATTCAGACGGAGGTGCGGGTGGAGACAAGTCGCAGTTGAAAGGTAGAAGTTTGGTGGAGATGATTTCGGGATCACGGACATGGCCTAGCGAGGCAAGGCAGACCTCTTTACCGTCAATGGAAGCACCGGTAAACCATTCCTTCTTGAGGACTTCGACTGCTCTAGCCGGGTCAGTCTTGACAGCGGTGCGGTAGACGACAGTTCTCAAATTTGGATGTAGGGGGGTTCCCTCATCAACCCAAGAGTCAAATAACGACTTTGCCTTCTCAGTTACCCTAAATCATTGATTAGCTGGTTGAATATGGTGGGAGTCAAATGAAGATTGCTGAGCGTGTGATATTTGCTATAGCAAATTCGGATGGGGATATTGTAGGAACGGTTTACTTACTCCTTATGGCCGTTTGCGGCGGCACTAAGTAGAAGTCTCTTGCGCAGCAAGCCAGTGAGGTACTCCTCGCCTTCTGGAAACTCCCAGCCGACCTTCTCTACAGCGCTGCTAACAAGCTTGAGAGTAAACTGCTCTAGGCCGCGCTTAATGTCCTCATCGTCACCAAAGATGGTCTTGACCAAGGCTAGAGAATCCAGGACCTGAGCCCAGACAAGATGATTGGTCTCTCCTCCGAAACCTTCAAGGAAAGAAAGAAGAGCGGGGGTGCTACCATAACCAGAGAAGGCCAAATCAGCCGCGGAACCAATGATGGAAATCTTGTCTTCGTTGCTCAAGCGGTCGAGTTGCTTACTAAGCTTCGCAAGACGTGCGGGAGGGTAATTGGTTCGGTAGAAGCCGGTGGCGTTGCTGTTGATCTTATAGAACTCGTCATCGATATCGCGGATAGTCGTAGCCTTCTCGGTGAGAGCCAACTTCTGGATGTCCTGCTGTCCAACCTTGCCTTGTAGGGAGAGTGGTACCCACCATACAGTCTGATCCTCTTCCGGTTTTACATCGCCCGTTGACAGATATCGGTTCTGTTTGATGGAGATTTGTCCAGGTTCCTCGGCAACAGTCAACAATGGATGACCAATCTTCTCTATCCAGTTGCCCATCAGACCACTAACGTCAGTTCCGGAAGCCTCAGTCAAAGCCTGCCAGAGATACTCGGTCTTTGCGTTACCGTAAGCATGCTTCCTCAAATATGCACCAACTCCCTGGAGGAAGGTCTTCTCTCCAAGCTGGCTAACTAACATGCGTAAGGTAGAGCATCCTTTGAGGTAACTGATGTGGTCGAAAATTTGGTTTACATCTAAAGCATCTTTAACTGGGACGTGAACAGGGTGGGATGCGCGCATCCCATCTAACTTGAAGGCCATTTCCATTCCCTCGTTCACAAATTGAGCCCAGACCTGCCAATCAGGATGGAATTCGTTGACGGCATACCAACCTGCCCATGTGGCAAATGATTCATTTAACCAAAGCTCATCCCACCAATCCATGGTGACAAGGTTTCCGAACCATTGATGGGCTAATTCGTGGGCAACGACGTATGCGACTCGGTTTTTGTATCTAGCGTCCGATGTTTTCTCGTCGAAAAGGACGGCTGTCGTACGGTAAGTCACTAGACCCCAGTTCTCCATAGCTCCATGCGTAAACTCGTGAACGGCGAGCAGGTCAGACTTGGGAAGAGGGTAGTCGATACCGAAGCTCTCTGAGAACAAGTCAATGGTCTTCGGCGCGTGCTCCAACGCAAATCGGCCCTGTTCTTTCAGTCCTCGAGTGGTATACACACGCACAGGGATCTGCTTTCCATTATACCGCCGCTCGGTAAAGGCTTCGACATATTCGAAATCGCCAACAGCCCAAGCCAATAGGTAGGTGCTCATGACCGGAGTCCGTTCGAAAGAAACTGTCTTGAAACCATCTCTAGATTTGGATGAGTCCTTGACAGGCATGTTCGATAGAGCAACCTGATCCTCCGGGATTTCAATTTGAAAGTCGAAAGTCGCCTTCAATCGAGGCTCGTCAAAACAAGGGAAAGCTCGGCGGGCATCGCAGGCCTCGAATTGGGTGCTCAACATGTAGTGAAAGGTATCGTCTCGAGGTACCGAGTCTGCAGCAGGGACAGCAGGTTTATACTTGCTTCGGTAGAAGCCCGCCATATCGTTATTCATGACCCCCTGGAAGGTAATCTGAAGAGTCGCCTTCTGCGAGACTGGGACCTCGTCAGCGAAGACGAGGGTTGCACGCTGCTTCTTCTCATCGTAGTTGAATGTGGTAGTTTCAAGGGACTGAGAGGCTTTTGTGTGGTCGACTGTAACCCTGGCGGTCAGTAACTTGAGCTCGATGGAGTTGATAACAATCTCCTTGACAGGTTCCACAATCGACACACGGATGGTTACAATCCCTTGATAAGACCAGTCGTTGAAGTTTAGGGAGGAGATAGAGAGATCATAATGGGATGGAGTGACGGTAGAAGGGAGAACGTCTCGGTTTGCCATGATGGATGAAGGGATGATAGCTGAACAAGAGACGCTGGACGACGAAGAGAAGGGCCGTTTATTCGATACACGTGCCAGAGTATTTAACCCTAGAAGACCCGCTCCACGCTGGTATAGATATAGAGAATTGCTGCGGTGGTATGAGGGAAGGTGGGGTTTGAATATGTGGTGCTGCGAATCGAGAGCTAGGTTGGTTACCAAATTGGCAGGTGTTGAGGTAAACAGCCGCCGACACGGAGTATACGTCTTGTGACAACCACATGTATCCAATGACTTAAAAAAGCAATCAACTCGTGCGGCGGTTATTGTCGAGACCGTATATTGTCTTGCAGGTGCTGATTGCTTTAAAAGAGCAAAAATGCCTGATGTAATGCCCCTCATCTTATCGGATACGTAGCTACCTGGACATGTACCTACAAAACGCTAGTATATGTGTACATTAGGGTACATGCAGGTATTTGCCTGTAAAAAGCACTTTGAACCTTGAAGGCAAGATTGAAGGTTACATTCAATGAAGTTTCTACTAACCTAAGGTGAAACATGAACCTCTCTGTATCGAGCAAACAGTTCTCAATGGGATGTAATGCAAATATTCTCAGGGAAGATGGCATCGTATCACCCAAGATACGGATATACGGTAATACTTGGCAGCAAAATTGAATGCAAGCTGTTTCCAACGGAATACAGACAGCTTCCTATCTTAGCTAGGTCTCAGACAATATGCTAAAAGTCGAATGCAGAGACCGGGTGGTCAATTGAAGACCATGACTTCTGAATTGCACGCCATCATCCAGGTGAGCAGTAAAGAAAGGGGTCTAGGCGTGGATGATAAAAGTGTATGTGGAAGAAATGGTTACTTGGTTGAAGACTGCATGTGAGAAATTTCAATAGTAAGATACCTAGATTAGGTAAACAACCGTATAAATGTAAGCTCGCTTGATATATGCATAGATAGTACCTGACAACGGGGCGCTAATTGAGTATCAAAATAAATGCCATCACTTTTATATAATTCCACGTAGGTGCATCTGCCATCGTCACATACAAGAAACATTCAATCTCTCTACACAGGTCAATATAAGTCCATAAGACACCAATCGGCAAAAGTTATAGTAAAAAAAAAAATAGTCTATTTAGCTGAGCTTGGATGAATATATAGGGTTTGATACTTATCTCTCTATGGAGCCGCAAGACGTTGGCAGCGGTAGCGGTTCCTCCCGGAACTATGCCAGTCTCCGCCAGCAGCAAGAAGAGTTTCGACGACGACTAATGAGGCCAAATCGTGTTGCCCGGGCATCACAAGGCCGCAGCGGGGACCCAGTCCGGAATGAAGACGCTGAGACTGCTGAGCAGTATGCAACAATGATCGAAGATGCCAGACCTGATTTGCCATATACTTTTCAAACGCCTCAAGGTCAGTTTGAATTTCTTGTTTTTCCCACCACATATAACCTCCGTTTTCTTTCAACAATATTTTCCCTTGATATAAAAAGCCTGCTACGTACACCATGGAACCCGACCGGTCGGAAAGACTGCGTTCAATCACGCCCCCGACTGGAGCTAGACGCTTTGACTTCGATATCTATGATGAAGAAAGTCTATCTGATACTACATTAGCCCCCGGTGCTACCGCTGGAGAGGATGTTGGTCATATTGAGGATGAAGACGTTGAAGTTGGAGAGGCTCATGACGCTGATGGTGGTGAGGCGAATGAAGATGACCAAGGTGAAGATGACGAGGAAGGACACGATGAGGAAGCTCCGTTTGACGCCTCCGCAGTTGGCTTGAAGGAAATCAGCAACCTTGCTAGCTTCACGGTCAGCAGCTACAAGCCTGGCTGCGGCGTGAAGGAACTTCGAGACGACGATGTCAACCAATTCTGGCAGTAAGCACCGACTTCCCCCAACCCGCCGCACATTACGTCGTCATTAACGAAATCCTGTCTAGATCTGATGGACCACAGCCTCATCGATTGAACATTCACTTCATCAAGCGCGTCGAGATCCGCGCACTGAGACTCTATCTGGACTACGAGCTCGATGAGAGTTACACGCCTACCAAGATTCAGATCACCGCCGGCTTCAGTCCCAACTTTACCATTCCATTCACCACCATGGAACTGAACATGCCAAAGGGCTGGATCGATGTGCCCATCGGCGGAGCTGGAGGAGGACCAGATGGCAACTCACTCTGCTGCTGGTTCGTCCGAATCATCGTTCTCGAGAATCACCAGAACGGCAAGGACACCCACATCCGCGGCATCAAGGTGTATGCGTTGGATGACACCGCTGATACTGCGGAGAACAATCCTATCGAAGACATGATCGAGTCGTTCAATGACTATGAGGACAGACTGGAGCTAATGAACATCCACGACCATGATGAGGAGGCGATTTTGAGACTCGAGGAGAAGAAGAAGCAGCGCAAGGCGAATGGCAGGAAGTACGCTCCTGGCGATGGTGGACTGAGCATCCCTGATTTCATGAGGGAGCCAGAGATTCGTTAATGACATTCGAAAATGTGTGTAACAGGCTCGCATATTGATACATTGAGATTTTGGGGCGTTTCTGGGAAACCGGTTGGTCATTACGATACCCTATTTCTGTTACTTCTTTCCTGTTGTAACCAACAAAAGCATCTTCATCGCCCATCATTTGGCGATTTCGTTAGTAAAACATGAGAATAAAGGCCGGAAAGTCGGCCTTTAGACAACAGTAAAATTTGCCTTCGGCTACACGGGTATATAACTCTCTCTACTGTACGAAATTGCCATTATATTTCATTGACTCAGGTCTCCCTTGTGAATATGATAAATGGAGTCAATTAGATGACGTAAGAACCCCGGCGAACTGGGTTAATGGCGGTCTCCACCGTATCGCGGAGTTTCATCATTATTTATTTCCAATATCGATACACGTGGTGTTAGTATTGTGGTCTTTATTATGTTTCGTATCGTTTCCACAGTGGCATAGAAGGCGCAAATGTTTCTTTTATAGTCTCAAATACATAATCAAATACATACCTTTTTTACATCTGTTAACTGGGAGAAATGCCTGCGTCCGAAACTGATAACTCTCCAATGGCTCGACTGTTACCACCGAATCTCGTCTCCCTTTTCACCCAAGCTCTCAAAAGCTACCAGCTTTCCAATGCGACCTTCCGTGTTCTATGCTCCTTAAATCCCTCCTCGCTGTCATCTCCACCTCCTGAATCATTGATTCCCCAACCGCCTAATGCTCCTCTAAAGGAGCTCCTCGTCCTCGATTCGTCCTTCAACCCGCCGACTCTCGCTCACCAGCGCATGGCGTTGTCCGCACTCTCCGACCATAGCCAGACCGGTATTAACAATAATTATAAATCACGCGTCCTACTCCTACTCGCAATCAACAACGCAGACAAGGCACCAAAACCCGCCGCCTTCCCGCAACGGCTCGCCATGATGTACATATTCGCCCAGGACCTCCTGCAATCCGCCTCAAAGATCGCAGAAAGTAAGAAAGAATGCGAGGGAGTCGATATCGCAGTTACAACGGAGCCGTATTTCCACGCCAAGAACAGCGCGATTGCAGAGTCTGATTTCTACCGGGGGACAGGGAGCGCGGAGCCGATAGAGCAGGTCTACCTCACGGGCTTCGATACCCTAATCCGCATCTTCAACCCGAAGTACTATCCGAACGATTCAATGGCTAGAGTGTTAGACCCATTTTTCGCACGCTCGCGGCTCAGGGTTACGATGCGCCCTGATGCGGAGTGGGGTCGTGCCGCGGAGCAAATAGCGTATCTGGAGGAGCTGCGACGCGGCGCGCTTGAGCGTGTTGGTGGGCGCACTGAGTGGGTTGATAGAGTCGAGATGGTGGAGGGTCGCAAGGACGGCGAGGAAGTCGTGAGCAGCACGAAGGTCCGCGAAGCGGTGCTAAAACAAGACTGGGATGCGCTCAAGAAGCTTGTTAGCGAAGGGGTCACGAGTTGGATCCGAAACGAAGGCTTGTACACCCAAGCCGGTGCGTGAGAATAGTGGGCATGTTGGGCATTTGGACCCCAACTTCCTGATCCCGACTATGGGCCGATATTCGCAGACCATGTTACGCAGCCGGGTTCAATGATAGAGGGTCCTAGTATTAAACCCTGCTCGAGCTCATATCGGAATTTGCGAAATCTCTCAAGCAATGAGAGGCGAGTCCTAGTTCGAAAGCGTCTACAGGCCTTACCTCTCGTCCTAGAAGGGCACCTCAAACTTGTACCATTGTGGGGACATCTCAATTTTTGGGTAGAGAAAGGAACGCGATACTCATTATCCAGTACCTCTAAGTTCTGTATTTGAGGCTGTCATCTAGCGGTAGAGACAATGGTTCCAAATATACCCGAAAAGGAGCTCGCATCCGGTGCTCCTTCGTCTTACCCCCTCGAGGCTCTAGCTATCCAAATGCATAGGGAAGTCTGTTGATTCGACCCGGTATCTACGCATCCAAATTATAAAGGTATGAGGTAAGCTATCTAAACATATCTTAATGTGTAAGTGTGGTCTTGTAGGTCATACCTAAGTCTATTATGGCCAAGACGTCCATTGACCTTATTGGCAGTATAGAACATGCCTAACTACATGGGTAGCTATCCTAGTACATAGATGGTACGCTTACTTATCATCTCGATCTGCTTTGTCATGGCTCTAAATAGATTTAGGCTAACCTGACTTCACATCGCTTCTACTACATACCTGTATTAAGAGCTATTATAATAGCGCATAATCAACTAATCCCCAAGTGTAAGAGACTTGTTATCGGACTTTGCGCGCGGCAATACGGTAGAGAGGTTAATACCTTATGCCGTTAGCCTCGCAGGTATACCCACTGGACTGTGGGTCCGGGCTATAGAAACCAGGTCTATAGAGCTATATCGGACCGTGGAATTCATTGGACTGTCTATTAATAGTATAGCGTGATACTCAGCTCCGATGTAACGATGAGGCACAGCATCGTGCTTCCATGCTTCTATGTTTTTATTACAAGGCATAGGGCTGCTTTACCGAGTGGGGTGAAAGAATGGGTTTATAGGAGGTCGGCCATTGTCGAAAATGTAATGTATCAGCCTTTGCCGCTTCCTACCACCTCAGCATGGCTTCTCGCGGCCCCAACAATAATAATCAATATCAAGCTGTGCCGGACACATCAGAAGCCGACGTTGGGCAGTCTTACGAGCTAGGGCATCTTTCATCACCCCTCAGTAATGGCCAGGACCATTACTATCAACTACCAGGTGTAGACGATGATGCTTTCCATCACCATCAAGGCAGATACGGTGGAAAATCAATAGAGGCAGCACAACTCAGCAGTGCGAATGTAAACGAATATACTCCTGCTTCTGAAGAGAACCACGATACTGTCGCGCCGTCATGGCTTCCTTATACTCTCCGCTGGCACGTCCTATCTTCGATTCTGGCTTTAACACTGGTGTTAGAGCTTTTGGTCGTGGTCTTCCACATCATTTCATCCCGTGATTCGGGGCTAGTCGACGATGACGGCTCTGGAGGCATTGTTGTTGCTTCTAAATTCGTCCCAACAGTCCTAGCTGTTGTTCATGTACTCCTAATTTCGATCATACTCAACGATGTCAAACGAACCCAACCATTTGCGCATCTCACGTCCCCACAGGGTGCTTCTGGGAAGACGTCATTAACGTGGACCGCCGATGCTTGGTGGGATGCCCTATTCGAAGGATTTCCCAGTCACCAGCGAAAAACGAACTGGGCTTTGCTGTCCGCGGCTCTAGCTTTCATATTCGGCTTTCTCATCGTATCTCCCTTCTCTTCCAGTTTGTTCGAGACACAGGACATCATTTTCACGTACGAGGTACCGTTTAAGAAATTAGATCTCTCCTCGGCATTGCCCCTTCAAGCTACTCCGCTAGGTGCTACATACTTCCGGACGGTCGGCAACATCCTTCAAAACGTCACAACCTCGGCTTGGATTACAGACAAGTATGCTATAGTACCTGTCTGGCCGTCTAGAATAGACGATGTACCACTAGGGCCACAGTTCTCTGATTCGATGCAAACATGGTCTGCGAGAACTACGGTATTCAACGTGGAAGAGAATTGTGAACAAATGGACCTTGTGGACATGTATTCTCAACCCTCCAGCAGAACTCCATCTATTTCAAATTGGACATCAGTGAAACTCTCCTCTTCATCAGGTTGTTCTCTAAACCTCACGTCTAGAAGTATATTCGACAGTCACGGTGGTTCAGTCTGGTCTTCGCTGTCAAATATTACACTTACTCCCGACAGTCTCAGCTTTGATGAGAACGGAGTGAGTTATGCGAAGGATAACTGCACACAAGACGAGTTGATCTTAATTACTACGAGTTGGACTACTAATATGACAGCATCTAACCTTAGCATTAAGGGACAAGCTTGCGAAACCCGTTACTATACGGGTGATACTGATGCAACTGTGGTCTTTAATGAGGGCAGTTCCGTTGTTCGAGTCAATATTGATGAGTTACAATACTCACGTAACCGTGTCCAGATTCCCGGCGCCACCGCAAATCTATCTACTTTCCAAGATGCCTTTCTTAGCCCGAATTGGACTGTCCATTTGAAACAGCCGACCCAGAACAGCAGCCCTTTCTCCTCCGGGCCTGCAACTCTTCTATCCGCTTTATACAACTTTTCACCGCAACAGATGATCGATGACCCTTCGATGACACGAAATGCCGGAAAGTTAAAGCAAAGATTTTTCGGGGAGCTTGTTCGAGACAAGTTTGATGCGACCTCCCTCAACAATCCAACCGATATCACTGGTACTACAACAGAAAACAGACGCCGGGTTGTTGTGGTACCTGCTGTGGCCATCATCCTCGAAGTCATCCTCGGTATACAGCTAGTGTTACTAGTCGTCGTCTTCTTCAAGACCAGATTATCCAAGCGCCCACTTAGTCTTTTCATGGATCCGGCGCCTGCCATGAGCATAGCCAAGCTTATTGCACAAGATCCTGGAACAATACGATCATTAGAGGGTCTTCATGGCAGCACGCTTGAAGAGATACGTTCTGTAGTAGCGGAACAAAGGTATCAATTGATTGATGGTCAAATTCGCCTAATAGACCTTGAAGACGACTTGTACCAGTACACCCCGCCTGAGTTTGACGCACAACAGACGATGGCTACCATGCCACCAAGGCCTCAATCATTCACATTTGGCCTCTGGCTGATCATCACGTTGACACTCTTGCTTTCAGCTACCTTGACAGCCATCGCATATTTGTTTTGGTATTCTGGGACGTACGGGTTATACCAAACAGCTTTCGTGTACGCATTCAATATCACAATCGGCGGCGTCGACCTCAGTAACGTCAATCCGGCCTCGATTCTTACCACGTTTCTCGCTGTCTTTATTGGATTGTGGTGGGGATCACTTGAAACCACTCTACGAAGAATCCAGCCCTTCCTGTCTCTTGCCAAGAAGCCAGTTACCGGTGATGAAGGCTTATTAGTCTCATATATTTCGTCATATCTATTAAGAGCTGTTTGGAAAGCTTCTAGGCGACGGCACTGGGTGCTCGCAGCAGTTTGCACCGGTGCAGTTTTATCAGAGATATGTAAGTGTTCAATACATCGCCGTATAACTCAAACTAACGCAAGCAGTTACGATTGCAATGTCATCAATTTGGCAAAGGGAACCCGGTAGTCTACCTTTCCGAGTTGATATCCAACGACAGCTCGAATTACGCCATGTTCCGCATCTATCAGATGCCACACTTCAATTCACCAGCCACGCAGGCAACTATAAACAGAGTGCCCTTGCATCCCTGTTTAGCAACATGAGAACGTCCTGGATATATGGTGCAGCTGTACAGATATCCTTAAATGGATCGGGACCAGCTTGGAGCTCAAACGGCTGGAGTTTCGTGCCGCATAACGTAGGTACGGTACCTCAGACGGACGTCCAGAACGCAGGCAATACAACCTTGCTCTCAAGGACCACGATGAATGCTACAGTCGAAACTTCGGGAATCAGAGCACGGCTAGAATGCTCCCCACACGAACATTTGAACCTCATGGATAGCGCCAATTGGCTGACCGAGTGGGATTTGACCAATACCTCGCAATGGAACCGAACACTCAGCTGGGATACCTTAGATCGTGGCTTTGAGCTCGGATTGTCCGATGTAGGAGACAATACAATGCTCTTCCTAGATAATAACGCAAGCATGACGGGAAATTACACCACGTTTTTCGTTAATAACAAACGGTTTCAATGTTGTGAAAACATTACCGATGGACAGATTGGATCAGGTTCAGTGGGATATTGGTCACCGAACCTAAGAAATGGCTCATATTATCCGGATTTTGCGACGTCTTGGCCCGCTAACTTCACTGTGAAGTGGATTCGCGGTCGTCCTGTGGAAGGCTACCACGAAGTATCCTCGCGATATCAACAAACTCCATCCCGTCTAATGTGGGCCGAGCAGCCCCAGATGGCGGCTTTGAACTGTATGCCCATTATCGAGACAGTAAACGCAAGCGTTACTGTAAGCACAGACGATAGCCATGTCATCAGCTTCGACCTCCTCGGTGAACCCCAACCAGATCCATATGCATGGTCCGACGACTTCAAACAACATAAACCATATAGCGGTATTTGCGATGCTCCGCAGTGTAGCAATATTTATAGCATCAATATTACCACAAGCCACGGTGTCCTATTCGTTACAGGTCTACTCGGTGCTGCGGACCTTGATGACTTCGCGGGAACGAATATAGACAATTACAACGTTCAATCAGAAAGCATCTTAGACCAGACCTTCAATATTCGAGAACCCGGCTTGAACGTCGATTTAATGAGTTATTCCATGCTGTCTCTTGTCAATTTTGACCACGACGCATTGTTAGATTTGAACACACTAGAACGCACTGCCCAACAAACGTTCACGGCCTTATTTCAGAACTTTGCGAGCAACAACGTCTCATTTGAGACTGGTGGTTATGTATTTCAGCCACTGAACGAAGCCCTTCCAGCCGACCTTGACACGCCCAGAAAAAGGGCCGATGAACCATCCCCTGAACCCACTGTCACCTTAAACGTATCGCGCCCTGTCGAATTGCTCCAGATGTCCAAAATTGCGGCATGGATTTGCATGATAATTCTAGCGTATCTCATTGTTGCATCAGTAATCTTGGCCATTGCATCTCGACGTCACACGAAGATACTTCTGAGGAAAATTGACAGCATTGCCGATGTGGCAGTTCTGATGGCAGGAAGCGAAAGGCTATTAAATCTAGCCAGAGAGAAGTCTATGAAGGAATTGAAGAATTATCACGTCACAAAAGCGCGCCTGGGTTGGTTTACGGGGGCTGGTGGAACACAAAGATGGGGAATTGAACTTGTGGGCGGCGCGGCCGAAAAGCATGAAATGGATTTTCCCCCGTACGAAAGTTACAAGTCGGGAACTTTTCACTACGCGCCAGATGATCTGGGTATCACAAGAATAGACAGTGCACTGCAATACCATGTAGACGGCGTGTCACCACCATCCTCTGTTAGTCCTTATAACCACGGGACTGACATGTACGGATCTCACCAAACTCACTACGAAGGATACAACACCTTGCATGGCGGTGGAGATCTCGGCGTCGAGAGGGTGCCACCAACCCCTTCACCTATTTCCCAAGAACATGGAAGTCAGATATACCAACCTTCACAGGTATCCCACGAGTACCATCCTATATCTCCACCCTATCTTGAAGAGCGTCGTGCTCCCTCTATAGAGATAAACGTGGATGATACTCCGTTCTCGTCATATTTTACGCACGAGGAACAAGCTACATCGAATCCAACGGACTTCAGACGGTCCTTATTACGAAGAATTTCACGACGTCCCTCCTAATGAACAGAATATATCTATCAATATAATATTAATGACTTATCTCGTTCCAAAAATTATGATTACTACCTATCTTAAATTTCAAGGCAATAAATCACGGGCTTATATACCCTTATTTCTTATAGAGCCGTCTCCGCCAATGGAAGCGGTGCATGGGCCACCAAAACCTGATCATCTCAGTAACTTTCCAGCATTCTCAACGCCACAAGAAACCAGCTACAGCCAATTCAAATTCGTTCTCAGGACTACGCCTAGAGTAGTGGTCTCTGCTTTACCATACACCTTGGCTACTGATAAGTGAATAGATTAAAACAATCAACTGAAAAAGGGAGGATGTATTCTAAAGCACTTAGTTCCGACGGGTATAGCCCCTTAGATACAGCGAATAAATACCCTCCATGGTAGCGGCCCGTGCCCTCTTACTCAAACCAAAGTTACGACTGCGTCGGGGTACTTAACGCCTACATAGCCCGAAAAGACCCCTACGCGCCTGAATTCGGGGGGTGCTGGGTCTAAAGCCCCTGGTATCTTCCGTCTCAGTGCCAATAACCTGAATGCTCTCTTTACTCGCGGCAGCTGAGATTCCTTTTTTATTAGAATGAGGCCCTTGGTTTTCCCAAGGAATAAAAACCAGACATTCAATATCTCTTTCCGTGGGTTTGGCCCTGTAGACGTTTTCTGCTGATCTTCCGGGATAGCATCCATATCGTCGATCCACGTCCGCATCCCAGATTTAAAGACTCGCCATGGGCGGTAAATTTCAAATATTCCATTGTATCGGCCACGAGACGTGCACCTGATTGTATCGAATTTCTTGAGGCCGCCGTAAATCGTGATTCGAGATGGAGATGAAAACAGAACTCTTGTCATACGATGCCTTTTGAGTTTTTCGTCGTAATATTCTCCTACGTTCCGATTCTCGAGGAATTTCACTAAGCCATCAACGGATGCCCAAGACCACTAAGATATTAAAATTTAGCTATTGTCTCTCTCCTAAAATCCTCTCGGAATAGCGAGACGCCGTTTAGATTGACAAGAAAGCCCGATATTTAGGCCTTGGAAATGGAAACGGGTACGTACTGATGGCGCTTGTCGTGCAGCGCATGGATCATAAGACTTTTGGGAGCTCTCTTTTTGATAAATACGCTTCCAGAGAAGTTGCGCTTTCAATTCTTTCTCCCACAATCCTGCAACACAGGTATCTTCCTTGTTCACTGTTTGAACGAAGTTTATGATACCCTGAATGGCTGCTAGTCTATCTGACATCAAGGTCAACGATGTTAAACTGTATTTCTCAACAATATCAGTCCAGTTGGTATAAATCAACTTCGCCTCGGCCTTGCGACTCATGGAAGAACCTAATCTAGGAGGGAAAGATTCGAACAGCGATTCACGGAGCACACACCCTCTACAACTCCACGATAATTCAGACGATCCAAATGAGAATATGCGAGTTGAGAGGATGTTTTCTTGAAACGCCCACCCTCGCTTGCTAAGCGGCTCGTTCATCGGCTCGATTCTTCGTCCATGCCATCCGAGGAAGATAGGCGTACTGTCAGACTTTGAGGCAGGGATGGAGCAATAGTGTTTCTCCATTCCTGGGCGACTTCTGAAGAGGCCTTGATAAGCATCCGTCGATCCCGAAGCGGAAACAGTCAAAAAGGCGTTACCAAACACAGTGCTCATCTGTTGCGACTCCTGTGCCCAATCTTGCCGTGCTTCTTCGTCGGTTCCTTGGATGATGCAAAGAGAGTCTACCCATAAATACTGGATTCCAAGAATCTTAGTAAAGTGGATTGCATCTCTGATTGTTAGAGGTAACTCTTCTAGGGAAATCGACTGCATTAACAAAGTTCTATTAGTCGACGTCATCTTAAAGAAGGGGATTTCTCCCCAACAATAGCTTAAAGCCGCATATTTGCCGCGTAGTCCGCCAGGTTCAATCAGCCTGGGTTGAGCCAAACCAACGTCAATCACTCTAGTCGGGAGCTTGCTGAGATGGTTTGAGGCACACATATGTTGACGGGACATCAAACAGCTGTCAAGCCATTCAGACGCAACCTTTACAGACTCGGAGGCCGAGGCCTCCACGGCCGGTAACCTATTCTTCATAGTTGAAGTCAAAGGTGAATTGGGGTGCACATCTTCTTAGTTTTAGCCCAATTCTGGCATGACTGAATATGAAGTTCTTACCCCTGCTGCAGTGCATATTTATCCAACCTCGTACGATGTGAGGCTTGTCGTCAGGCGGCCCGAATTGCCAGAACCGACCTTTACCGCCAACCCAGACGCCGTGTCTGTACCTCGGAGGCATTGCGATAACATCAATTCGATGAATTCGCTCTCCAGACAAACATGGAGGATTCCTAAATAGATATAAGGCTGGATCTCCTTTTTGGATTGGGTATCTCAATAGCTTTGCGTGATCGTATTTGAATGAGTCGCGGATAAGCGAACATATATCACAAGCAACCTGTTCTTGGGTCGGCTCCAAAATGAACTTCAGGGCGTCGTCATCTACCAGATATCCATCGTCGACCAGATCTGCAACTGTAAGCTCACTACATCTCGCGCAACGACTTGATTCAGACATTCCTACGAATGAGAACTGTTCTCCTAAGATGTTCATTGAGTGTTAAATTGACATCTTATAAAGACAACGACATCACGATAAGAGAGGGGGAAAAAAGGCGCATACAATTCCGAAATTGGTTGGAATATATCAGATTCACAGCCTACCTACCTTTAATGAGACCTACATCGAATATGCTCAAATCAAGTAAAACCACTGTATGTTTCATTAACACGCAATCCATACAAGCCATGATCGGGGCTGTGTATCTGCCACTTTTGCGGCAGAGGGAATCCTCGTCTTACCACCAGAAATCCCCCGCATGATGCAGTTCATCTCATCCGGCCTATATTTTCTTCATTTGTGCCAGCCAGCGACCTGATAGCAACACTTTCTCTGCAACCCTCGAAATCGAACTTTAGAGTAGGTGGCTTGGCTGAATATTTAAATAATGGAGGTATGTAATCGAGTTTGGTGATGAAAGGACGGTTGAAGAATATTTGGGAACGCTACGGGGTTATAATGACGAAGGGTCGCTGTAAAGCTTCAACCTTTCGTTTGCTCTGTAAAATTGTGCCCAATGGTAAGGTTGCCTCATCCCTAAAACCAACTTGCCTAATAGAAAGCACAACTGTCGCAAAAGTGATGCCACTATTTGCTTGCCGCAAACAGCGCTTTATCTGTGACAACAACTAGTAAAGTATCCTAGACAGCCCAAATGTGATCAATCGAATTAAATTTCAATGCTGAATTTTATCCACCGGCACACCTCTATTGTGCTTTCATGGAAACGCCATTATCAGACGCTGGAATCCCTATTTTTACAGGCGGGAGATGCCTCTTGGCCTCATGCCTCCCCATCTGCTGCATCAGCGCATCCATGACTACTAATGCGGCCATGGCCTCTACAATGGGCACCGCTCTTGGCACCACGCAAGGATCGTGCCTGCCCTTGGCCTCCAACACGCCCTCAGATTCTCCGTCGTACGTGGCCGTCGTTTGTGCCTGGCTGATGGTAGCAGGGGGCTTGAAGGCAACTCGGAAGTAGATGGGCGCGCCGTTCGAGATGCCGCCCTGGATGCCTCCCGAGTTATTCGTCTTGGTCGTAAGCTTCGGCCGGGGTGTTCCGTTCCGTCCAGCACCTGTGTCCGAGCTTGCTGGTACGTCCGGCGCCTTGATGAAAGGGTCATTGTGGATGGACCCGGGAACCTCGCAGCCGCCGAAACCGGACCCGATTTCGAAACCCTTGGTCGCGGGTATGCTGAGCATGGCGTGTCCGAGCTTCGCCTCCAGTTTGTCGAAACACGGTTCTCCCAGTCCACTCGGCACGTTCTTGATAACGCAGGTTACAGTTCCTCCGATGCTATCGTTACGCTCCTTGAACTCGGCTATGTACTCAGCCATCCTACGCGAAGACTCCTCGTCCGGACATCGCACTGGTAAGAACTTGTCGACGGTTTCGCGGTCAATGGATTGGATCAACTCCAAGAATTTGGGGTTCTGGCTTTGCGTGGGGCATTCGGGGGTGGGCGGGAACATGTGGACGGAACCAACTGAGGAAACGAAAGCGGTGATCTCAACGCCAAAAGCGAGCTTAAGGTACTTCTCAGCGATTGCGCCTGCAGCCACTCTGCCAATGGTCTCGCGGGCCGAGCTTCTTCCACCACCACTGCTCGCCTTGACACCGTACTTCTCGAGGTAAGTCCAATCCGCATGACTAGGTCGTGGGAATCGATCCATCGTATTGTTTCCGTAATCTTTGGGCCTCTGGTCCTCATTGAGGACTACAAGGCCGATTGGTGTGCCAAGTGTGACGCCGAATTCGGTACCAGATTGTATAGCCACACGATCTTTTTCGTTTCGGGGGGTTGTGATACTGCTTTGACCTGGTCGGCGTCGGTTCATCTGGGGCTGGATATCGTCCTCGGTAAGCTCCATGCCCGGGGGGCAACCGTCAACGATACATCCGACTGATCGGCAATGGGATTCGCCATAGCTATACGAAACATATTAGAGAGATCAAGAGAAGTCAATTGGGTTGCGCGACTAACGTGGTGACCCGAAATGCACTTCCAAAGGTCGACATTTTGGTATAGTAGGAGAAATAATGGATAATAACTTGGTAAAGACTAGACTATATTAAGTACTAAAATATGATGAAGTGGAAAATTAGGTATTCAGTCAGACTGATCAACTGAGTAGTGGACTTCAGGTTCTTTGCAAGTCCCAAAAGACTCGGTCGTGGTCTCCTTAATGCGGCAGGAGGGCTTTGTTCAGATGAGTCAAAAGGACGGACAAAACGAATTCAGAATATAAATTTTTGGAGGGGTCTTACGATAGCTAAGTGGGGTTCTGGATCTCCGATTATAGCCCCGCGACTTAGTGTTTGTAGTAGGTACTTCTAGTATATTTCGCTTTATCGATAACCGTAGAGACCCTAGCTCCGCTCCAATGCGCTGTGTGGGGCCTCAACACACCGGACCATGGATCTGGGGACGACAAGGATTGTAACTTCCTTCATCTGCACGGCTATTGAACATCTCATCTCTTATGTCAGCCTTACCCTTACTCACTTAAAAATGACAAACCCTTGTTGAGATGAGGTTAAATGCGTCGGAATCAAATAGTTGAAACCATGTCAAATGAGGTGAAAAGGAAGCTTCCCCAATAATACTCCCTCATATGACTCTGCCACGCCGCCTTCTCGGCGCTCTTGCCAGACCCCGGATAAAATCTAGAATACAGTCGAATACGTGCCGTCTTTTCAGCGCAGATGCTGTATCACATCCCTCGAACCGGGTCCAGGTGTATATATCACGGGCGACAGATCCTTACCTTAATCTCTCCATAGAGCACTTCCTGCTACAGAAGTCTCCACCGGAGTCCGTTGTTCTATTTCTATACACGAACCGACCTTGTGTCGTCATTGGCCGCAACCAGAACCCGTGGGTTGAGGTAAACTTGGGCCTGCTGAAGCGCAGCAATGGTATAGTCGACGGCCGTAATGGGAGGGAAGAACAAGAAGGGGAAGTACTCCTAGTACGTCGCCGCTCTGGCGGCGGCACCGTCTTCCACGATGCTGGCAACGTGAACTACAGCGTGATCTGCCCTCCTGAGGCCTTTGACCGGAATAAGCACGCAGCAATGGTAGTGAGAGCTCTCAACTCCCTCGGGGTGTCCGGAGCTCGCGTCAATGAGCGGCACGATATCGTGCTTGACATCCCAGCTTTCAACACGGAACAGAGGCAGACATTCAAGATCTCGGGCTCCGCTTACAAACTCACGCGCCTGCGATCCCTACACCACGGAACGTGCTTGTTATCATCACCCAATCTGCCGCTGGTGGGACCGCTCTTACGCTCCCCCGCCGCGCCGTACATCAAAGCGCGTGGCGTTGAGAGTGTGCGCAGCCCCATTCGCAATGTCGGTGTGACCGACACCGCCACCTTTGAGGAGGCTGTTGTCGCCGAGTTTGGCGCTATGTACGGGAACATGGACCCTGAGGTCATTGAGGCGAAGGAGACCAAGGAAGTCTCGGATAATACCCCTATTGTCGCCAAGGGGTACGCCGAGTTAAAGGTATGTTTTCCCTGATAGTATCCGCTAGAGGCGGCAAACTATGCCAAGGGAGAAACTCCAAAATGACTTAATTTTCTAACTCTCTTGAATAGTCGCCAGAGTGGATATACACACAAACGCCACAGTTCGCCTTCTCTACACATCCCACCGACGAGGACCCGCGCCCTCGACCACCTCTGCCAGACGACCTGCCACCAGACTTCCGTGTCGCCATGACGGTCCGCCACGGGCAGGTTACGGACGTCTCTGGAACGAGCCTGTTGGAATCCCTGAACTTGACATATCTCCACCATGTAACCGACTGGCGGTCCACGGTCGGCAACGAGCCCGTTGGGAAGTGGTTAAATGGTTTATTTGGAGTTGGTAGCAGGGGTTGAAGAAGAGTGGCTCATTATAAGTGAAGGATTTCGATTTCCGCGGTAATCTAAGGTGTAAGAACAGGTTTTGACTGTACTGTTCTTTATACATAGATGGGTGCATATAGACATGTAAAATATACCATATAGAAGTGTACCTATAGACACGATACCAAATCAAGGATACCACCGTACTTAAACTTAGAAGGTAATAATGCTATGTGCTAGAGGCGATTATTCTGTGGTCCACCTATCTGTCAGCTGTCTACAAGATTGACCGCTTTTAAAATGCTAACGCTCAGCGACCCCTTAGGACTGGCAACAGCTTGGAATCAAATTATCCCAGACGAGGCATATATAGCGGTATGAAGTATGTCATCTTAACACAGCCATTCACACTCTCAAAGTTTAGTATAGCGGTAACGGGTCCTCCGCCTCTTCTAACTACCCCTTTGTGGGATTCTCCCTTATCTTCCTCATTTGATGTTCCAATTTATCCCCTGTAGTCCGGGGTTGTTCTCATCCTCCCTAGCGGAACTTGTTCATTCTGCCCCTTCGCGGGATCCCCTTAGCAAGATTAGAAGTAGGCAAAGGACCAACTTTTTATCAACTTGTTTATTTCATTTCTGATAGGTACTCTTGTCGTTCTGTAGCTCCCTATAACCTATTTACGAAAACTAAACTCATTCTCTTCGACAACACTGAAGCCAACACTATCTCTGCTCGATGTCTCAATAAACGCTAACATCAAGATTCCACCGTACCAGCACCCATAACACCCTGTCCAAACCACTGCGCAACAGTCTTAAACCTATCATCACCTTTCTCCAGCGCATCCTTAAACAAATCATGTCTATCCGCACGCTCATCCTGGCTCCGCTTCATCGCGCGGACCGCCGCATTATTCACAGCGCAAACGGGGCACTCGACCTCGCTGCCGTCCTCGCTCTGCTTCAAGCAGCGCTGGTGGAAACTATGCTTACATAAGAAATGCACGGCCGGCAACTCGAGTAGTCCGCCACAACCAGGACACCGTTGGGCTTGGAACACGGCGGGCTTGGCGCCGAGCTCCACGATCTCTGCGCGTTTTGCTTCTGTCTCTTTTCGGAAGGAATTGATTTGTCGTCTATTTGACGCGATTTCTCGCCTTTCCCGCGTGATCGTCTCGCGTAAGTACGGCTTGATCATGCCCATGGTTGCCACTGCGTTGGAGCCGAGCGTCTGTATCACCTGTAGCGGTGCCATCAGACCGTCACGGTCGATCTTGTTGAGTACGTTTGCAAGCTCTTCGGGGCCGGCTTCCTCGAGGACTCGTGCATCCGACGTAAAGTACGCAAGGGCTGCGGGATATAGCTGCGGTTCTTCGGGGCCGTACTTGCGAAGAGCCTTTATAGCGCCGCGTGTATCCTTGGCGGAAGTGTAGGACCGGAAGATATCAAAGAGTAGGCCGGATTGCTCTTTGACTAGAGTTGTGCCGTCCCGGAAATCTGAGAGGTGAGATAGCAATAGCACATTTGAGTTCTCAATGGGAACTTCGCGTCCTTCTATGAGCTTCTTCGCTTTGGACTCCCATTCCTCTCTCTGCATACCCTTCCGTTCGCTGGCTTTATGAAGGTACATCTCGAATAGGGTCGTATATATATCAGCCCTATCTGACTCTTTAAGGGTATCTTCCTTTAGGCAAGCCTCGAGGAAGACGATAAACTCGTCTGGGTGATCGATGAAAGACGAGAATGCTGTCCGAGGTGGTGGCGGGGTGTACTTCTGTTCGGCATTTGCCTCGGGCTCTATTACGGCCCCAGCGTCGCTAACAGTTGCTTGTGACCCTTGTCCAGTAGGGGTGGGAACCGCAGATGTGTTCATGTATGGAAGGGGAAGTAGACTGGTCAGATTTTGCACAGCGCTTGCTGCGCCAGCTGCGAAACCACTACTCGAAATAGTCTGTGTTTCTTCTAGTCGCACTTTATGCACTTTCGGCTTGTATTTACCCGTATAATAGTCGATAAATATCTTCGTAGTGTCGCTCGGACAATTTTCTAGAAGTACTCTTGCGTACTTCATTAAGCTTGGGTATGCCTATCCAGAATTAGCCTCAAGAATAGTATTAGAATGTGAGGTACATGCCGTCTCAGCATCTAAGTGCCATATGAAGTCAAGCGCCTCAGCATAGTGTTTAGAGTCTTCGATCAGAATATCTACTACAAGGTCGTTTTCGCCATGCTTCGTAGCAAGGTAAGCAGCTTGTTCAAAGTAGCCACCTTGCCTACACATGGTTATAGCTGTGTCCAAGTCGAACTTGAGGTCGCCTTCGGACTTGATGAACTTCTCTAGCTTGTCGACGTCCTTTAGCTTAGCATAACAGTTTAATAACAAGGTCGTATGATCCGCAGTGGCTTTGTGACGTTCATGTAACTCTTCAAGATATTCGATGAGGTTATGAATTCTTTGCGTATCGAGGAACTGCTCTTGTTAGAAGAATAACTTATTGGAGGACTGGATGCTTACCTTTCGGATAACCTGCGAGGGTTCCGTATTATCGATCGCCTTGATGTACTGAGACATAGCGCTGTCATAATCCCCTTTCTGGTATAGATGGTCGCCGTATTTTCGGTATATGACATTTTGTTGTTGTAGGTCCATGCCGGATTTCTGCGCGAGGTTGATGGCAAGAGGGAATAAGTTTCGCTGGTACAACAATTCAAGCCTCTGCTGCAAAGACTTCTCATGGTAACGATGTACCTTCCCATCTTGTGTTAGAATGAATAAGTCTCCCCATATTTGGAAGATAGCCTTGACTTCCGAGATGAGAGATTCGGAATGCGCGACTATCTGAAGACTCGGATCCACCATCGTAAATCTAGCGGCATGGAAGAGAGATTCCGTATTTGTGCCTCCGAAGCGTCTTCTGATGCTGTCGGAGCTTCCACTTCCAGAAGCTGGAGGCGGCGAAACAAGGGCAACATAATCCTCAAAGGTTGAAACAAGGCTCGTGGCTCCATCATTAGCAAAACAGAGACCTCTTCCCTCCAAGGTATAGTAGTAAACGGCATCCTCTCGAACGACGATTATATCTCCAGTCTTTTTGTTCACTGTCATGCAACCGGCTGCACACCCAGCATCTTCGATCGTCCTTGGCGGCTGCCCTTGGCCTTTGCCCGATATAACCAGCTTTAGGAGTTTCGACGTCGTCGCAACAAACAGCGTTGTGAGCTTCGGATCGGCCACGAACTCGACTCCAGTAATAGGTTCTTCCGACTCATATACTATTCGCTGTTTCGTTCCTCGATCGTGTATCAAGTCGCCTCGTATTACTGTCACCGCTCCGTTCGCAAATCCAACGGCGAGTTGTGATAGGTCGTCGAGTGCAGTGAAAGACGAGATCTATGAGGCTCAGTTTTAGCTGCCAGTTACCAGATGATATGTCAGGTGCACTCACGGGAAACTGCTTCCTCCCATTGTGTATGTCTAATGTACTCAAGCAAGTAGGCAATCCGGTCTTCTTTACGGGCTTGTCCAGTGCCCAAACTTTCAATACTGGTTCGTTGCTAAGGTCCTCCTACCCATTATTAGCCCCATTTGGTAGTGTAAAGCTACACCATGGTCCCTACCGAGATAGTAACTAGTAGACTTGTCCCCTCGACTTGGCGCATATGGGTAATGCGACCCGTCTCGTGCGCCTGGAAGCTCCGAACGATCTTCCAACTAGGACCTATAATACGCACGTAGCCGTTGTCGCTTCCGAGGAACAGACTTTCGGATCCGGAACACACACTCGATATCTCGTTGTTCTCGAAGAATGAACGTGTCTCATCATCGCCGAGCTTGACCTGGCTGACTTCGAAGAAGTCGAATGCTTTCCACTATGGAACAGTTAGCCGAAGCCGAATTTCAAAGGCTAAGATAACATAGCTTACCAAAAGCAAAGCCATGGTGCAAGCCTTGAGTATATGCGACGATTAGTTTGGCACCATCAGCTCCAGTCTGTTCATCGTTGCATGGGGAGATGCAATTGCATTGTTCATTGCCTAATAGCTTGGGGACGTCACCGCGACACTGCCAGTTGGGAGCTACTCCCGCCTTATCGATAGATTGGTGTCCTTTTTTTAAAGTGCCTTATGCAGTCTGTGCATTTATTAGTAAGCAGGAGTATGGATAGGCAGATAGGTAGACTTTCAGCCGGACAACTATAAAGCAAGAGCTTGTAGATTAACTTTCATATGCTATGACTTATAATCATTAGGTGATATTTCAAGTGAATTCTTCTTCTTTTTGTCGGGCCTGCGATTCATTTCATGATGTCAAAAGGCTCACTGAGGCGTCAAATCCAAAATGGCAGTTAAAAAACCCTTGGAAAAGGGTGGCTTCGACTTCTAAGCCATTCAATAACCAACTTATCTTTACACTAACTTCCCATGTATAATAATAGTAGAGCGTAGTTATCTACCTTATGCTATATACCTATAGCTGCTAAATTCACTAGCAGCTGCGTCGGCGGTTGCGGCCATATCTACTATCAGCCATCTCTATTTGACTTCCATCTCCTAAAGGCTTCACCAAAACTTCCTGTATGTTTCCCCACATCACCCACGCTTAAGGGACTATTCCCTAAGTCGACCAGCGGCACCATCGACGGTCTACCATGCGCGCACTGGAATGGCAAGACGCAGTTTGCCAACCGCTCTACCAGGTCGACACATTCCTCGTGGGAAAGCAGGTCGTTGAACATGATGGAGCTGCGACAAGCTCTGGAGTTGATCATTTCCAGAATACCCTGGGGGCACCCATGAAGCCTTGCTAACCAATGCAATTCCGCTCTATTATCACCACCACCTTGAACCGTCTCTGTTCCCCTATGTTGGGAGGCGCTATATCCTTGTTCACCGAGCCTCCACCCCTCCTTCCTCAATAACTCGATAAGCAATCGGGGTTCCGAGCGACATCGTTCGGCTATGCTAGGCGGTAGTTCAAGGACTGTTAATTTTGCCGTACCCTTTCTGTTTGGCTTCAATTTCGTTGAGCTAACTTGGAATACGACCCCCCAACGTTTGAAATACTCGGCAGATTGTTCAAACTGGCGACTATCTTGGCTGGAAATGTCAAAAACGATAGGCTTCTCCAGCAGTTCTGTTTGGGCATGAATCGATTTCCGAGTCTTTCCTATCGGTGGAGTTTGATCATCTTCCACGACTACAAAATAATCCTTCATCAAAGCTTCAACCCGGCAACGCTCGTCCGCGGCATGTTGGTCAATTATGACAAGTAGCGAAGCCTCGGCCTCCTTATTTGTATTTAGATTTGGTGGCGACGATGATAAGGGGACTTTGGCGAGGATGAATTTTCGGTCAACCTGCGCTATGATCTCGGCATTTCGCAGAGTATCCTTGGAAAGCCGGCCTTCCACGCTGTGGACGGCCTGTATAGCATCTAACGATGCGGGATTACACCCATGGCAGTGGGCCTCTAACCCGGAATTTACCAGAGCCAACGCTTTTGCTTCATCAAAAGCGACCGGGATCGGCGGCTCTTGAGAGTGGAATACAGGATTATCCCAGGATGACAAGAGGTCGCCTAGCCACTCGCTCTTCTCGTCTCTGGGAACAGACCTAGTGTTTGTTCGTAACTTCTTTCTTAACGGCAGATGAGATGCACTGCCAAGTGCCTCAGGCGTATCCAATTTGTTCCTTAGAGGCCGAATAACTAGGCCAGTCCGGACATCAATGACAAAGACCTCCTTAGTCGTCGGGTTAGCCCATAACACCTCCTCGCCTTCTCGAAGCTGAGATTGTCCCTCGTCCAAGTTCTCCTCCCTTGCTGCATGCTTCTGGCTCGCCTGGCGTGAATCGATCTCTACATCAAGAAATGGAATACGTAGTAACGTGCCATCTGGAGCAACTAAAGGAGTATCTGCAAGATCCTCATCATCTGGTAAACGTGATTCCTTTATGGTACTATCTTGAGATAAAGGGGACTTCTCGTGTAAGTGTGTGTATTGAGGCTGTCCCGACTTAATACGTGTCCATGAATCGAATGGGGAATCGGGTCGCAGGCGGGAAGTGCTCGGATCTAGTTTAAGCCGAGTACTGGCTAGATCCCCAAGAGAGATATGACTTCGAAATGCTCTGGCCCGATCTATTTCTAAATCGGCTTTGGGAGTGGAACTTCTAGATAGAGAGTTACTGCGTCTTTCCTGAGAGTTCGAGTGCCCGCTTGAAGCAATTCTGCGAGGTCTAGAATACTTCGGGCGAAAGTGGTTTGCCTTGAGAAATTCGTAAATTACCGCAGTTAAAACATCGATAATTCCTTTTAAACTCTCGTGACGTTTATCAATGATTTCCTCCACGTTGTACTCAGAGATTCGAGAATTCCGTTCTGCAAGATTGATCTTGATGTAGAACATAGGCCATCGGTCGACTCCTTTTCTACCCCTGAGCTCTTGATTAGTGTATCCGTCCGTTTTGAATCGGCGGTCCTTAGCCCTTCTATTTCGTCCATCCTCGTCGAGGTCCTCGCCGTCTTCTTCTACCCCAAAGCTCGAATTCGAGAATAATCGATTGATTTCTTCGTACAATATGTTTGAGCCGTGGTCATCAGACACAGGCCACACCCCTATGCTGATAAACTGCACATGCCGAGATGCTATTGGAACCAGCGACACCGCACCTACGACCGAGACTGAACCTGCAGATGCTTTGAGAGGTACCCACGAGTCCCGAGATCGATCATCACATAGCTGTGATTGGAACAATGTCCTCGATACACGAGTAGTCAGACTAAGAAGATCATATTCGCTGTCCCGAGAGTTAAATGACTCCCCAGGAATGCGAATGGTGACACTGCGGCTATCCACGGCATTGCGGAGTGATATGAAGACCTGCCCTGGCCAGGCAAGGAGTAACGCCACAAGAGAACGCTCAAGTCTCTCCCAGTCCTTAGAGTGAACGCCTCTCTCGGCGTCAATAGCCCTCTGTTTGACTCTCACGGGCATAGACCCAAAAAGATCCCGAACAGTTGTCCGAGTCCCATGAGGGAAACTCAGCAACCTTTGGTCGGGCAGCGAAGGCGTATGGCGCGCCAAGACCTCAGAATTGTGAATTTTGATTGAGTTATGGGAGTGATAGTCATGATGATGTGAGGTAATGGATAGTAAGGATAGAGCAGCAACCGAGGCTAGAAAAGCGCCGTATCGACCGTGATTATCATTACGAGCAGGGAATTTGGACGTATAATGCAGTTTGCCAAGACCTCCGGTAGGCTTGAATTCGCAAGGAGGAATGCCTAAGCCATTGTCTTCCACAGAGCAGTTACCTCGAACATAGTCGATGGATATGATAATCTTAGTAGCTCCGGCGTCTAGGGAATTCTTAACCAGGCCACAGGCAACAGCGTTGAGTGATGTTATGGTGGTAGATGATTTGATTTGCGCAATGACATTTTCCGGCAAGTGCTGGATGGACATTGCTGAGCGGCGAGAATTGCCTCGTACCTCATGTTTGCCATCCGTTTAATTATCTGGTAGTTTTATAAGGTTCAATATGTTTTCTTAGCCATGGAGTAGTTAAAGTACCACAACAGTAGGTAGATATCTCACATCAGGGGGTGATTCTGGTAAGAGTCTTCAGTTGACTTTGAAGTTAAGGGACCAGGACATCTCTGAGCCACATCGCTTAGGTAACTTAAGAAAGTGGAAGTAAACCTCGAGACAAGTGGCTGATGACGTTATTTCTACTCGTTTAGGCGCGAGTGGAGACACGCATCAGCCTCAATAGAAAAATTGGAGAAAGCAGGGGGAAGGGGGGTTCCATTTCGGAGGGTTTAATTGGACTGTGCTGTCGATAACAGATTTGGAGTACCTGGCACTAAGGAAACCCATCCAAATGCCCCATCGCACCCCCATCACCGATGATGCTGCTTTCTAAAAGAAACAACTTCATCCCTACATACCGTTTGTTACCTGAGTAATTTCGGCACATTGGGCCGCATCCCTTACTGCCCCGTTCCTGAAGCCTAACGCAGGTCAATCTTCCCAAGTTCCTTTAAGAACAATAACACTGGGGTTTGATTGTTAAGATTGCTAAGACCACCTCTCCGTCTTTGTATGACAGTGCAAACCCGGATCATCATCGCATAACTGCCCAACTCTCTCGCTACACTTGGACGGATTAATCATCGTCAATTGGAACGCCGGGGCCATCGCGCCAACACGTCGGACACGATACGTGACCCGAGGCCCCCCCGCATCTATCATTTAACGTCTTCACCGGGCGAAACTCAAACTTTCGCTTGATAGTGTTTACAGTTTGCTCGCCACCACGCTACACCATATATCCGTCCTCAGATGGCCATGACCGAGACATCCCCACTTCCTACTGGTAAATAGTCCCTTCTAGAAACGATTCAAATCATCCCATCTTTTAATCCGAGCATACCATCTCTTATATATCTAATCTGCATTCTTAAACATAAGCCCAAGTTACAAGATCGCAGCTCTAACAACTACTATGACAGATCGTCAAGAACGCTCAGGCCGTAGACGCCCTTTCACGACATGGGTCAAGAAGCTCGCCAACTTCAAGAACGGCTCCTCTTCCTCCGCCGAGGGCGGCCGTCACAACCATTTCAAGCGCAGTGACACCGCTCCCAAAGGCTCCAACAAGAAACGGCCTTCCAAGAATAATAACCCTTACCCTCAGTCCGGCCGCGTCGGCATCACCGTTCCCGCCCATCAGAGTGACCCGTCATTCTTGACTTCCCACAGCGCTAGGCTCTCAGACCCTTCAATACCTCGAAGAAGTCATTCTTCAACGCGAACATCTGCTGATGGAGCGGCACCTCCGACCGCCGGCGGCATGTCCGTGGCACCGACGATGTCTACCGATTACGAGACCAGCCACTCTATTCACGCCCCCTCACACATGGCATCGTCAGTAACAGGCACTAGCCGCACCGCAAACGGAGGTCTCGACTCTCGAAAAGGAGGAGACAGTACTTTCTCCTCTCCCGCGCCTTCAGTGCGGTCCCTAACGACTACTTTGACCACCATACAGTCGATGGGACCCAACGGCGCAGTCAACGGCCCACCCCAGGCGGGACAATCGTCTAGCCAGGGCAACTACCAGACCATTCAGTTCAGCCAACCATTCCCCACAAACTCTCCCGCCTCCGCGATCCCACCATATCTCGCCCCGCATTCAGGTCCAGGCCATCCCACGACCTATAACACGGCCACAGCAAACAACCTCCTCACAGACAACGCTTCCATCCTCACACTAGCCTCCTCAAGCAAGCGACGGCGACGTCGATCCATGGACACTGACGCCTCGGTGCGGGCTCTCGCACCATCCTCGCTCTGGGGCGGCAGCCGCGAAAGTCTACCCCTTAGTGTACTCAGCGCGAACGTAGACGGCAGCGGCGGCCTCCACCAATCGACGTCGCGAATCGCGGCGGGACCAGGCAACGAACAGCAGCGCACCAGCATATACTCGACGACGGGCATTACACCTACTCTCCCCGGCGAGAGAAACAGTCTATATGCCCCTGGTAAGCAGAGCATGGCGGGCGACGGGGCAAGTATCCGCAGCGGGTTACTAGGTCACGGGCGCGCTGATAGCATCAGCGGGAGCGTGGCCGGCGTGAGTAGCCCGCTTGCGTCGCCCCGGAGGCGGCGGAGAAGGGTGCTGTGGCTGAGGAGAAGGATGAGGGGTTGGGGCTGAAGGAGTAGCCTACAATAAGCGAGCAAGAGAGTAAGAAAAGTATGTGAGATCTCGTACTAGCGAGAGTGCCACAGCGCGATGGTTTTGAGTTCCGAGAAGCGGTGTTTAGTGATTGATTTATTATTTAGAGGTTAGCAGGGTATGATAATGGTTTGAATGCGATGGCACATCCCATGACATGATTCTGCGGTGTATAGTGGGAAGGGGAGTTTTTTCCTATTAACTGTCCTTGTTGGGATGATTTAGCTTGATGGCTTACGGAAGGATCAGGCATGCACCGGCTGGGATTGATGGCACAATTAGATACCCGTTTACTGTACCTTAGGCTGAATTTACAACGAGATTGCGATTGAGTTACTCATTGTATGGATGAGATTTTACATTGATTGCTTACCCGTAAACTCGTATAAATGAAGAGTAATTTGCAAAGAGATGTAATGTAGGTAGATATACACAAATTTCCGAGCCGGTTGATATTCACAAGATACTAGTTGCAATCTACCCATGTCCAGCTCGTTCCAACGCGAGCTAAGGAGATTTGTACAGTTGGAATAAATACGTAAATACATCATCATTCATAACTACTATGTTCAATACATATCTCATCATTAAGGATCCGAAAATGGAATAGATGAAGAAGAGACAATATGAAATGAAGACTAATAGTAAGGTAAGGGATCAAGATCCAAGCCTGCAACGGAAAACTTGAAAGAGTCGTTCCTGTCACATCTCCTATCAGTAAAGTGTACATCTAACCACGCCGATATGAAGTACAGAAAGGGGAGCAGGCAAACTTATCGAGTCGAAACAGACAGAATTTGAACAGATAAGAAAGGGGAAAGGCATACCTCGAATAGCTCCCTGCCGCATCCAAATCCAGCCTCCCGCGAATACAATCATCGAAATCGACATCCGCGTAAATAATTCCCTCGTCATCTTCCCACTGTGGTCCAGCAAGGACATCGCCGAAAGGGGAGATGATGCTGGAACCTCCACGCGAGATGAAGCTACTTGGTCCAGCTGGTGTCTTTACTAGCGCAAGGGGGTCTCGTCTTCCTTTATCACGTATCTCTGTGTCTTCCTCTTCGATCACAGCGGAGGATGACATATGGTCTCCGTCAGGAAGTGCAATCTCGTTCCCATCCTCGTCAAATATAGACCTCCTTCTTCCCCTATTGCTCGTCCCCTTACTCCCAATTCTTGGCCTACCGAAAATTGAAGTAGACGTTGGTGATGCCGGCAACGCAATTTCGAAACCTTCCTCGGTGAGGCATGAGTTTCGTCTCCCAACAGCACCCCTGGACCGGTCTTCCTCATGCCCTCCATTTGTTACCACTTCATGTCCGTGCGTGGCGACGGGAGCACTGCTAGGTTCCCCACGCACGCACATATTCGAGCTGACGACAAAACAACGGCCCTCGAGGGCCACAGTGCGCATCAGTGATAACCAAGCATCGCGGCCATCTGCCGTCGGCGCGAGATAAAGATTAACATTTTGCGCGTAGAGGCTTTGGCGCAGAAGCGGCATGTAGTTCTCCCAGCAGACAGCAGCAGCGAGGTTGATACGGACCCCTCGAATAGTCGTGCTGACTGCTTTAAGGGTTGCAGGCGAGCCTTGCGCCCAGATCAATCGTTCTGTCCCTGTCTTCATGTGTAACCCGTCAGCCAAAAGCACCTAAAATCGCAATATTAGAAATAATGAGACATTTGCTTTATTCTCTTTGTAGCCGGCCTTATTCGTCCACTTCGAGATTAACTAACTGCTGTGGTGTGGCTTCTTTCTTTACTCTGCTTTCCAAAGTTTGAAGCTCTTTCGTAACCCGACTGGATTCCGCATGCTTTCCCATAGCTTTGTAGACCATATTGAGATTCCGTAAGCACACTATCTCGATCCTTGGAGCTAGGTTGTTGTGCCTCGCAATCTCCGCAGCTGTTAGGAAACCGTGTCTAGCTTCAACAAGGTTACCGAGACGCCAGGAGATGTTACCGCCCATATTTGCCAGAGAGCATGCCTCTTCCGGGGTTATTGGAAATTGTCCACTCGTACCTTGAGCGTTCAGGATGGTCTTGATGGTGGCGCGTGCCTCGATGAGCTGATCTGTCGGTGTCGTCTCGTTGAGACTTGCTATCATTAGGCGTACCTGGACAAGGAAAGACCGTAACATGGAGTTAGGCCAATTCGGGTGAGAAACAAGCCAGTTTTGATATTGTTTCATTACTTCCACCATGCCTTTTAATGAATTTGGAGCGAACCGCCAGGCCCTTCGAGCAAGCTCAACGACGTCGTTTTCTGGGCCAAGATAGACGGCCAGCTCCTCAAATAGCACACGCAAAATATCCTCGACTATCTCTTCAAAGCTTGTTTCTAGATTAATTGCATCCTTCCATATAATGGTCAAAGGATGCTTCGCACCAAGAACAAGCGAGGAGAGCTCCGCAACGTGCTGTCGAAACATACGAAGGAGAAGAGGATGGCCAGGCCAGGTAAAACGTAAGAGATAGATCATCATAATAACAAACTCGGGCAACTCATCCCCCATGGCATCCTTGAGTTTATTTAGAGAAGAGTCCAGAACCTGGAACATCTCTGTAGGCGATGAAGTCTGTTCCATAGATAGATGTAGGGATACGAGCTCATCCCAAGCCCCAATCATACTCGACCTTGAGTCGTCAAGACCTAATAAGGCCGAGCTTCGAGTCGCATACCCATTAGGTGTTAGTACCCAGCGAGGCTGAGAACCAATTGCACATGCCCCAGTATAATCCCGTAAAACAGTCATAATCTCTTCCAACTTGCGAACATCCGGTGGTGACGGAAGAGCAATCGGCATAGCCGGCGATGGCGTCCGACACACTACCGTCCCGGACGAGGCCATCTCATTGATGCCCTCTAGTTTGGATAAGGTGCTCGGTTTACTTTCTAAGTAGCGTTGGATTTTCTCGGGCTCAACCGTCCGGCCTCTGATGAGGATTTTGGATGTCTTTCCAGTAGAGTCCCTTTCAGATTTCTGACGAAGTATCTCCAAGACTTCGTGTTCTTTGAGATTTTTATCAAAACCCCAGGCCTTGATCCTCTTCTTATACATGCCCGTCCTGAATACGGTAAGATGAAATTTCCTCGGTCTATCGATTTGCGTGGGTAACTTGCGTGGCATGGAAGTCATGATCTCGAGCCATAATATGTTTGACCTGCTTGAGGGTTTTGTTCTGCTCTAGATAAATATTCTTAATACGCTCTCTGTGAGGCTCCCATTCTGATGGAGTTGCGTATTTTCTAGACCGAATCTGAAGCTGCTGGCTGGACCCTGACGGGTTGGGATGGCTGAGATGCGAGGTGGATTCCATCATATGTAATGAGTACATATCTAAGATTGGTCTCCTGAATCCCCAAAACTAGATTGGAAAAGAGGAACACTGCCTTCAATAAGGAGAGCCTAAGTAGCTAAATACGCGAGGTTGTCATCGTAGCAATGTGTGACCTAAGCAAACAACCCTGAAATGGCTTGATAGAGCTGCAAACGCCATTGGTCCAATACCTAGTCAGGCTTACTGCTCTTTGGCTCATTTTGGGTTGCACGTAACACCCCTGATCCTCCAGAAAAATGCTGATGGTAGAAGGAAACTGAAACTTACTGGTTGAACCTTTCTCCTTTTGCCAATGACTCCCAACTTTGGACAAACGTAGATGACAGAGCAATATAAGCTACCGCCAGCCTTTTCCACGAGCCCGACAACAATAAAGACGCCCGTTTCTCTTGCAATTCGCTCAACATCCTCCCTAGTCCCGTCACCCCTGGCCACTTGCGCTTGTCCATCCCCTGTCACAATGGTTTCGGCCCCCAATTGTCGCTTTATCCAAGCCTCACCAGCGCCAGCTCCATCACCAACCGTGTCTCCTAAATCGATAGCACTCTTAAAGTAACGCAGATAGTCCTCACGGCCTTCTGCAGTCCGAGAGCCAACTTTGCATCCAAAGTCCGAACCACGAGGGTATCCCCCTAAGTAAGCTTCGGGAAGCAGAAGAATATCAGCCCTGTTGGCTGCCGCCCGACTAGCTATATCTTGAAGCTGTATGAGGGTTTCCCTTGTTGTCGCCTGTGTCCCTGGAGATGCTGTGGCGAGGCGGATCTTTGGAGGTGTCATTATTAACGAAAACCCTGATCTGTCGGGAAATACAAGTATAGTGCAACCTAAAATTATATGTTCCCAAAGACACCCCTAAAGGATATCACTTGAAAGAAATTGATGTCAACTGGATCAGCTTCAATCTTTCGATCAAGTAACAGAAATGAAGCTACCCCGCACCATCTCGTGATCTGGGGTGCATTAGGCGAGCGGTCCGCCAACCTTATACTGTAGAGGGTACCTATAAGAAGGGGCAAGTGTTGCTGCTTAAGGCAAAACAGAATTATAATGAATTATAACGAAGCAGACCACTATATATACTCCAGGGTTACTAAAGGGATCTATTTACTACATTACTTAAAGCTATCTTATATGAGTACATAAAGTCCTAACTACCTCATTAAGTACCTACATGTTAATAGGTACATGTTAATAGGTACATGTATAAAACACCAAACTTTATCGCCAATAAGGTGGGGACCAAGTTACGTTATCGCAGTCAGCGCTCCTTTAGGTTCCTGCCCGATATGGAAAATACAAAGGTACCTGGGTCTGCGGCGACTTCACTAGGTCTTTCTACATCTGTGTAAATACAGGCGATGAGTTTATTTCATCACTGCCATCTCTATATAATTCACATCGCCGTCTTCGATTCACCACGTCGTCGCGACTGTTTTACACCTGTAATTCATTGCGACGTCCTACTTTTTTACTTTTGTCATCCGTCCTATTTGTCACGCTATCCTTAATCGACTACATCGCCATTAACTTATAACGGTGTTTACTTTACTGCACGTCTTTAAGTCGTTACGCCAAGTCTTGTTGTCGACCTTATTATAAACGCCAGCTTTTGTCTACCACACCTATTCGGGTTCACTGCGATATTTACTTTACGACGCGTCTTTAGTTCATTACACTGCCATTAAGTCAACACGCCGTCTCCTGTCACCACCGGTCCAACCCCTTAGTTTCCCCCTTAATCGCCAAAGTCCGTCAACTCCAAGTCCATCACGTCGTCAACCCGTCAACCCGCAATCATGAAGTTCTTTAATGGAACCAAGAGTGCTTTCCCAGCGGAAATATGGATGCTTGTTGTCGACGTCCTCGAAGAAGAGGATGACCGGGCGAGTATGGCAGCACTCGTACAGTGCAACTCGAAACTTAAAGACATCGTCCAGAAGCGACTGTATGCGGATTTCACCACTATCATCCCTGGCCGGCAGCGTGAGAGATCATTCATCGAGTTTACTGAAACCGTAGCGTTTCAGCCACAGATCGCTCGCCTTGTGAAGAGCCTCCGCATAGAATACTTTCCTTGGCTTTGGGATGCCACCCTAATCCCCCGAGCAACCCAGGTCTTAGGGATGGATACCTCGATGCTGAGAGAATCAGACCTAAAATTCAGGACGGGCTCATGTATTCTCCTGGAGGCACTGATTAGTCTTCTACCGAATCTGAAGTCGTTATACCTGGGAATTCGGCCCCACATTGAGTTTAGCGACCAAGAAGTCCACCACCTGAGATACTGGGCAAAGTCCTCCCCCCTAAACTGCTTCTTCTCGCTACAGACAGTGAACATCGGCTTCGACCTGTTTGGAGATGGGCTTCAGGTCATGGAGCGTCTCGGTCTATTCATCGCCGCGCCGGCGCTCCGAAATCTACGCCTTCGGATGCGCCATGATCCGCTGAAGTACTGGCCACATAGGGGTGACGTCTTGGAATACCCCGGCGAAGCAATGGATACCCTCCTCCAGCTACGCGACGTACACATAGACTACCATCAAGTAGAAGTCCTCCAGGGCTTCCACTTTCTCCAGCACTGCAACAACATCATGAGCCTCGCCTACACAAAGGGGGAGCTGGAGAACACGCCAGGCTTTCTAAATATGACCACTACAGCTCTTATAAGCCGAGGATTCGCGGAGTGGAAGAGGATCGCCACCCTCACAGGAGCGCGTCTTAATTCTCTCCTGGAAATATATCGTATTATTCAGAGCCGCAGAGTCTACACCCTCCGACACCTCAAGAAGCTCCGAGTCCTAAAAATAACGCAGGAGGCCACAATATACGCCGCGATGGCACGACACGGTCTCAACCAAGAGGAGACAGGAGAAGACGCCATGGACCTCTCAGAGGACAGCAACGTCTCCAGAAGACTTAGAGGCTTCCTCCCACATTCTCTGAGGAGCTTACACCTAGTTGACGTCGACCGAAAGCTGCTCGCTGGCATTTAGTGGTTTGCCAACGACGTTGTAGACGGTCGATATCCCGAGCTCCGGGAGTTCGAGATCTCCTGCATTCCACAAGAACCAAGTCTAACTTGGACGGAGGATGAAGAACAAGCGATCGAAGTCTTGTTTGCAAGGACCGATGTCGTATTCAAGTTTAGTACCCCCGAGGTTCGGGCCCGAAACCTCGTTGAGGTTGTCGGTTAAACCCTAACCCCCCCTCCCCCTTTTTTTTCGCCGCGGCCCCTTTTAAAAAGAAAGGGGAAAGAAAGTCGCCTCGAAATGATGATAAATGGACTGTTACGGAGGGCTATATCAAGTGAGTTTGGATCTGGCCACTACGAATACGCTGAAGCTAACTCAAAATGCAGTGTAACATCATTGAAGGCGACTTTTGGCCTGTCGCGTCGCGATTGCATGGAGTCCGGGAAACGCGGGAGACGCGTTTAGGGAATATCAAAACAAGAGTCTTGCAGAAAGGGTAGCCGCTTTGTATATAGTTTGCTATGTCCTTCCAATGGCATCGCATCGTCGCGTAATGAAATTTTATTCGCTCCCATTACTAATTACAAGTGAGCAAATTGGTCAAAAATAAGAAAAATAAGATAAATGTATCTCGTATACTTTCTAGGTAAGTATACGGGTCTGCAATATTTCGTGATAGAACTCCTAAAGCCAATCCTATAATCGCCTAACGATTATGACCGAGACAGAACATCCCCAGCAATCCTCAAGACCTGAATATCCCCATCCCTGTCACCAATCATTTAATGCTCAAGCGAAAGCTGAATTATACAGCGAAGGTTAGAGATGTGTAGATGAAAGCTCTATTAATTAATTTCCTTGATGAAAGCGAGAAGACCAACTCCACTGCCTGATGCCTGATGCCATCTCCTCAGGGGTGGGTATCTCTGAACAGTATTAGTAAGTCCTTGGAGGACTATGAATCATTTATACATCGTAAAAGAACCGCCAGCAATCTCAAAGTCATCGCAATCGTCAAGCGAAGGGAATCATCGCCATCGTGAGCCATCCATGCACGAGTCGACCAATAACATTACCTACGAGACTTATTTGTCTTTCTCCCTCAACCCTAAATGCATTGCTTTCTATGAAGAACCGAAACTCCTCCTAACATAGTCGCAAAGTCGCCAAGTTGCTTACAGCATTAAGGCGGCCAAACCAGCAGCAGCGATGAAGCCAGCCGGTGCTGCAGTTCGCTGTGCGGGGTTCGAGCTAGATGAAGTGGACTCGCTACCTGCATGGGTGGAGGATCCAGTGCCTGAGGCTTCGCTACTTGCCTCAGAAGCGTGGCTGCTCGCTGGTCCAGTGGTAGTAACACTAGTTACCAAAGTGGAACCGTTAGTCGTGATTGACGATGCAACTACACCTGTGGTGACAGAACCAGAGACATTGCCAGAAACACCTGTGCCCGAGGCAGAGACCCCAGAGGCCGAGAAGGCGGTACTGGTGACAGTAGAGGCGATGGCACTGCCGCTGTGGGTAACGGTAGTCTCGAAGGTTGCGGTTGAGATAGGAATGGATCCGCTACCAGTGGCATCTGTGGTTTGAGAATTAGTATATATTGTAGAAAAACAGGCAACGCTATAGCTGTTTATGACAGGAGTAGCTGGGAATGTCTTACGGCCTGATTCCTGAGAAGCCTTCAATAATATTAGCAATTGTAAGAATAACCAGAAAGATTAAGAGGTCTTACACTTGCGGTAGTTGGAGAAGCAGTTGCGACGACAGTGGTAGAAGCTGAAGGGTTCTGGCCGGTCTAAGGGAGTCATGAATCAGTACAAGTCTACGTCGATATTAGGAGATGATGGCATACAGCAGAAGGAAGACCAGAAACGGCAACACCGACACCTATAACAACGGTTAGCATGAGTGACATAACATCCACCTTTGAAAAGATCTCCATTGTTAACTTACTAGCGCAGTACTGACTGCCGTACTGGATTACTTGCTGGGCAGAAGCATTGTCTGGACACGACTCCGTAGCGCAGTCTCTAACTCCGTATATGAAGTTCTGTTTGGTGCAGAGGCAAGAAGGGGCAACGTCAGAGCAACCGAGCTGGGCAGCCTGACCCAACATGTTTCTGATGCAGGTCACCTAGAATAGAGGTGATTAGTACCAACCGATTTAGGGCGACGGCAAGGGAAATTTAATTTAAGAAACAAGGAGCATGACTTACACCACAATCAGGGAATCCCTGGGGGAAGCTGATGTCCTGAGCCACAGCAAGGGCTGCGCCGACACCAACAAGGATCGCAGAGGTCTTCATCTTCAAGATGTTGAATGTCGAAACCCGATTGATGTTACCTGACTACCAAGGAGCGGTAAGAATTACTGCTGTCAAAGAAGATCGTACAAATGGATGCTCAAAAAGCGTGCAAAAATGTGAAGATGCGCGGGTGTGAGGGTGGTTACAATTGTGATGTTTTGCGAAAGATGGATGTGTTCCTGAGCTTCAAATGGGGGAATTTTGAAAGAAGAAGAGATGGGATTTCGAGGTTAGGAAGACCGGGGGCAGGTTTGTTTATCGATGGACAGAGATTGCCAGTACGTGTCAGGGTGCAGGTGCGATGTTCATATAATAGAGTGAAGGTACACCTGAGTTTTCTCGTCCAAGGGGGTAATTTCGGTGGGCTGTGTACCTGCTTGTGTCATGTAAGACACGAAACGAAGATGCAGAAGGGGAACCAAGCTCGGCATGAAGAGGCGACCAATTTGACAAGTTGATGGAATAATGTACACGGTTGGCTAGGTGTGAGGTGACATGAACCTTATAGGCAAATAAGAGGATAGGTAGAAGGTCGACGGTGATGATATACGCGAATGCGTGATGTGTAATGAATAAAGGGAAATATGTGCAATGTCGATAAGATATAGTAGATGGGGGGATCTGCCATATGTATCATAGACTCCAGGTGGTAACTTACCTACAACTAACGCGGAAGGACAACTGAGCCGACAAATTGAATACGCTGGTTTAGTCAAGTCGAAGTATGAAGTTGAGAGAGGAAGAAAGTTCGACAAGAAAAGGCAGTTAAGTGGTTTCAGATCTTGCTTGCTTGCTGGTTGCTGCTGCTTTCTTGCACGTGGTAGACGAAATTATGGAGGACTTGTGAAGAAACAAACACGGAAGTCGGTTCTTGGCCAGTTAAATAATCATTTGGCTTGAAAGGTTAGGTCATACCCTGAAAATGGACGCTGTGGAATAAAACCTGTATCATCCCAAGTGCTATACTTCGATACGTACCACTTTTGTGTAACATGTATGGAGATCGCGCCTGCCATGTGTTCGCTGGATACCAGGAAGTGATTATTGATTAATTGTGTTGTGCACTATTTTTTCTCTGCGCATCATGCTCTCTCAGCTTAGCTCGTTGCTCTGTGTACCTGATCTACCAATATCGCAGCTTCCCAACCTCCTTGCTGATCCTCGTTGGCCGGCCAGTTAATATCAACACTAAAATCATGATAGTCTATAGTGGTGAGCCGTAGTCTTTGACCGCATTGGCAGTTAGGTACTTAGCTAGCTTAGGTACAATACTTGGCATGGTACTAGGCGGCTCATGCCGACTTGCATCATCAAGTGGGACTAGATATCTACCTATGTAGGTAGCTAAGCCAGACAAGACAAAGCAAGTTTGCTATGAGCTCATTGACGTTCATGAATTGTATGGCAGTGGTGACGGCACTTGTTTGTCTATAGCCAAGTCTAGGCTCGGCTGAATAAGGGAGAGCTACCTTACCTAGGTAGTAGGTATTAATAATTGCATAGGGAATATCGTATGATAGGTCATTATAAGTAGAAGCATTATACTTTCAAATACATTATTGAACCATGATTTTGTTGTCAATAACCAGTATTTTCATTGCACTTATTTAATCCCACATCCATAATAGAGAGACTTGCAATTCATACTATGAAAAGTAACATGATGTTTGCTAGTTATCATCGCGAACAATTACTGTAATTCTAACCGAACAAAGAAATTTTTCAGCCTTCAATACCGCAAATGGAAATTAGCTTAATAGCTTCTATTGAAATCTACATGTAATGCCCAAGTCTCTGAGACCGGACTCCATAACTTTGCTAGTAATAAAAGCAGGAAAATTCTGGAAAGGGAATCAATAAACAGTTCCAAGGCATAGGTTAAACTCGAATAAGCTTCCTGCAAGGGCTACTAGCTAAGATGATTACTGCATCTGGACAGCTGGATATGCCGTTCTAACAATTTGATTGGTCGGTAATATTTAGGGCTATGTAGCCACTGTAGATTACTAGGTAGCACCAGCTACTAGGTGCCGTTAGCCGTCCAGGTGGTGCTGCCCTGCGGACCTGGGTGGGCACCCATTGCTCAAAATTGCCGTGCTGGGTAAGTTGTTAAATCGGAAGTGGACACAAGCTGGAAGCACAATTACAATTATAGTGCCGATAATTCAAAACAACTCAAATGGCCCGCAATTGACGACTACAATGGGGAGTCGGAATCGAAAATGTAAGGTACAGATGGGAGGTATTCCAATTTATGACTGATGTCATGAACTATAAGTTCCCCACAGCCCCAATCCCTGCTTGCGATCTCTGCCCCGCATGAGCTCTTGTCAATTTTCCCAGCCAGCCAACTCAGTTTCTCCACACCACCTTGACAGCTTGGGAAATATTAAGAAGCTTGCCTGGTTCGACAAGCAGCTTTGTTTCCAAGTGGCGGTAACTTCTCTGCCAAGTTTCCTACTCTTTCAAGTTTTCGCATTGCTTAAATCAAACAATTATAATGTTGCCGTTTAAACCTATCAAACGAGGTCGTAGTCGGTGAATATGCCATGCCTCGCCTAGGCATGGCCCGGAAAAGCAAAGCAAGATTTGGCGACTTTAGGGCTGCATCTGGCGGGAGGCCCCATTGAAGACGTAGCTGAAATACCTGTTAATGTGACATCAGGTAACAATGGACGCATTTTGGCCCTGATAGATAACCGTCTTTATGTGTCCAGCATTGTAAACCTGTAGCCACATGCATGTCCACGCCAACCACCTCGTTGCTCATCTACCCATGTTAAGTGGTCACCCTGAGAACAACATTGGATAGAATTAGATCCTGTTGGGGCTTATACCTAGCTGAACCCACCCGCATGGTTGCTCACCGTCTCCCGGTCGCATCGATATCGGCCTCGGGGAGAAGGGGAGGGGGCTGGTCAGGTCTAGGAAGTACGAGACGGCAAGTTCTGCCTCTGAATCACATCCTTCCGAGATCAATTATCCTACTTAGGACGAGAACTTATTATAGTTCATCGACACGGTTAAATTTCCTTTCCAACGAGCTAGGGGCCGAGGATCAAGTACGGGATGAAAACTCCCTCGGCAAGTGAAACACTTGGAAATTTGCACAACTGTTCCGTGCGACGGCGGACATAAAATCCTCCCTCGCTGCTTGCCAGCCACCCACAATTCAAGCAACTTGATGATGTACACATCACCGCAAGGGGATAGAGGGCCATACACAGACGCCAAATGAACTAGTTCCCTGACTCAGGTCTTTCACGTATGTGATTGGCTCCACCGCCGTCACTGATGGAGGACACATCTTATCATGCTGCCTATGTATGTTTCACCGAAACCCGCCTGCAGTGTATTTTCGATGAAAATTTTCAGCTTGACTGGCTTGTTGGACAGCGGGTTTCCTACTACTAAATAAGGTGATCTTAAGCCAGGGAGATTGCATTTTGGTGAGGGATAGAGCTGCGAATATGGCAAGGCGAAGTCTGTACGACAATACCCGGCCTTTTCTCATAGGATGTCTCGCCGATGCTGTAGGACGCGTGTTTGGCACACTGAAAACTTGCGAATTCATCGGATGTCCGGCCTCATGGTGTTTGTTCCCTGGAAAACCTAGTCGCTCTCGTTTGGCAGACAGGAAAATTCCCGAGCGACCTTGGTCAAGTGGTGAAGATTAAATTCGGCTTTCTTTAAGAGACATCTGTCAAAATGAATTCTCCTAGGAACCAGTGTCTTAACTAATACCCTAAAACGTCGACTTTGCTTAAAATCTTACTGTGTACCTCCCTGCTAAGAGGCGTTGCTCTAAATGTAACAAGAAAAAACATACATAGGTTGAGATGTGGATGCATAATAATCTGGGGAGTAGGTCAACACTGCGAATTAACTACAGAGAATATCATTTTATACCTACCTAAGGATATATATTGAAATTTACTTAGCCCTGATTATGTTAATCATTATTCATCACATAGTCCAATATCCAGATATGCTCATTATCGTATTTTGATTGAACTATTCCCTATAGAAATAGCGGTCACTGGCCGCCGTTGGATGCGTAAATGGGCATCTAAAGCAATGGGTGAGGTCGTGCGTCTGAGAAACTATGAAAACACCATGCAGAATTCATTTAAAACCACGTGAAGGAGCAGAATGAGTGCTCCCTATAACCTAACCATAATTGCACCCATGCGTATCGTTTGATATTTTGCTTCCTCATAAAGCCCAAGCAAGCTTGAGACAGAAAGCCCCATTATGCCCTTCATCAACCACGTATCGTCATCACTTCGATCTCGTCAGACCTATTAACCGCTGCACATAACGCAAGCTTCAGGGTTCTCAATGCTGCCTAAATTGTTATTAGGAAGTGTTGATTGAATTAGGGATAATAGTTTATATCGACTTACAAGCTAAGACGGCATCCGCATAGATGTCGTACTCGCGCTCTTTGCTCTTGTCTTCCTTATCTTCCTCTTGGGAAGACTTCTGGCCTTCGAGAGCTGGCTCCGGGAGCTCCTCTGCCTTGACCTTCTCCGATGGTTCGGTAGCCAAGGCCTTGGGGCTCTCACCCTCATCAACGTCGGCTTTGAAAGGGGCGACCTTGTTCGGTGAAGCCACTGGTCGAGCCACCTTGATATCCGAAACTGGAGGAGGGGTGGTGCTCGGTGTCGGGATCCCATTAGGAGCCGGCGCAGCGAGGTTGTTGTTCGAGTCCTCCCGCTTAGCATATACTGGTCTAGCCATGTTTGCCGAGGCAGAAGAATTGTAGTTGCCAGGGGGACCCCGCTTCTTCAGCATGCCCGACTTAGCTGCGTTTGAGTCTGCGACCTTGAGAGCTTCCTGATCGACAGTGAACTGGATAGGTGCAGCAGCAGCTTGTGTACGGAGGTAGTACATGCCAGTCTTCAGGCCAAGCTTCCAGCCGGTGAAGTGCATACTGGTGATCTTGCCCATAGTGGGTTCCCTCATGTGGATATTTAGTGATTGGGACTGGTCAATGAACGCACCACGGTCAGCGGCCATCTGGACAACAGTTCGTTGGGAGATTTCCCAGACGGTCTTGTAAAGAGCCTTGATATCAGCAGGAATGTTCGGGATGTTCTGAATTGAACCGCCCTCGGCAATGATACGGTTCTTCATGCTATCAGACCAGAGACCCATGTCAACAAGGTCCTTGAGCAACCAGGGGTTAACGACCTGGAACTCGCCAGCGAGGACACGGCGAGAGTAGATGTTGGAAGTGTAAGGCTCGAAGCACTCATTGTTACCCAGGATCTGGGATGTGCTGGCTGTGGGCATAGGGGCGACCAACAAGCTGTTGCGCACACCATTTTGTTTGATTTGCTCCTTGAGGCTGGTCCAGTCCCAAAGATCCGATGGGGTGACATTCCACATGTCGTATTGAAGGATGCCCTGCGAGACGGGAGAACCTTCGTAGGTAGAGTAAGGGCCTTCAACCTTAGCAATCTCCATGGACGCAGTCAAGGCGGCATGGTAGATCGTCTCGAAGATCTGCTTGTTCAATTGTCTAGCCTCTGGCGACTCAAAGGGCATACGCAATGCCAAGAATGTGTCAGCAAGACCCTGAACACCAAGGCCAATGGGACGGTGTCGCATGTTGCTGTTGCGGGCCTCTGGGACGGGGTAATAATTGACATCAATGATTCTGTTCAAATTGTGAACGACGACTTGGGTAACCTCATGCAACTTCTGGAAGTCATAAGTGCCTTCGTTATAGTCAACGAAGGAGGGCAACGCGAGGGAAGCTAAGTTGCAGACAGCCACCTCATCAGGGGCGGAGTACTCGATGATCTCGGTGCAAAGATTCGAGCTGCGAATAGTACCAAGATTCTTCTGATTACTCTTGCGGTTGCAGTGATCCTTGTAAAGCATGAAGGGATTTCCAGTCTCAGTCTGAGCCTCGAGAATGGCGTACCACAGCTTCTGAGCCTTAATCTTCTGGCGGCCGCGACCCTCTGCTTCGTACTTCTCGTACAGGGCCTCGAACTCATCGCCATAAACGTCAGCTAGACCAGGGCATTCGTTAGGACACATGAGGGTCCACTCTCCATTCTTCTCAACACGCTTCATGAAGAGATCTGGGATCCAGAGAGCCAGGAAGAGATCGCGGGCACGAACTTCCTCCTTGCCATGGTTCTTTCGAAGATCAAGGAACTCAAAAACATCCGAGTGCCAAGGCTCGAGATAGATGGCGAAAGCACCAGGTCTCTTGTTGCCACCCTGATCTACGTATCTTGCAGTGTTATTGAAGACACGTAGCATGGGTACAATGCCGTTCGAGGTGCCGTTAGTGCCAGCAATGTATGAGCCAGTAGCACGGATGCGGTGAATGTTGAGACCAATACCACCGGCCATCTTGGAGATCATGGCACAGGTCTTGAGGGTGTCATAGATACCCTCAATGCTGTCGTCTTTCATGTCGACGAGGAAGCAAGACGAGAGCTGGGCCTGGGGTGTTCCAGCATTGAAGAGAGTTGGGGAAGCATGAGTGAAGTATTTGCTAGACATGAGGTTGTAGGTCTGAATGACTTTCTCAACATCATCACCCCAGATGCCGACAGCCACACGCATGATCATGTGCTGTGGTCTCTCTACAATCTTGTCGTCGAGCTTCAGTAGGTAAGATCGCTCCAGAGTCTTGAAGCCGAAGTATTGGTAGTTGAAATCTCTGTCATAGACAATGGCAGAGTCAAAGTCTTCCTTATGTCTCATGACACACTCGTATGTCTCCTTAGAAATCATAGGAGATGGCTTCTTGTTCTTTGGGTTGACATAGTGGTAGAGGTCGCTGACAACAGAAGACCATTGCTTCTTCGTCTGCTTGTGTAGGTTTGACACGGCAATACGTGCGGCAAGGATGGCATAGTCTGGGTGGGTGACGGTCATGTACGCGGCGGTCTCGGCTGCCTATAAGAAACACTCTGTTAGAGGGGGACTCAAAGCACGATTTGAAGCTAGAGAAACTTACGAGATCGTCAAGCTGTACTGTAGTAACACCTCCGTAGACACCAGAGATGACCTTCTGGGTAATGGCAACAGGGTCGACATGGTCGGTGTCAAGACCGTAACACAATCTCGAGACACGAGCTGTGATCTTGTCGAATTGAACGCGCTCCTGGCGTCCATCTATGTGCGTCTTAGCGTAAGACTCAAATAGAAGGGATTTAGAGATAACATACCACGCTTCTTGACATACATCGTGAAGGTCGGGCTGTGGATTATCCGGGGTAAACGAAGGTGGCGGAGAAGGAGAAAAAAAAGTTCTGATTAAGTAATAAGAAGAATGAGGTAAGGTTTATTCAATTGACTTTTTCAATTGAAGGCCACGACTATCTGTATGCAGGAGCATGCAGATGTCAATATGTAGAATGATGTAGTGGCCTGTTGTGGTTGTTGTTGAATGAGAAATGTTTAGAGGAGAGGGACTTGAGCACGGTGTACTCTTAAGTAGAAACGCGTTTTGCAATAATTGCTAGGTGTTGGCGCGTCTTTCTGATTTTAGCGCGTCAAGAAAAACACTGATCCAGATCTCGGAACAATTAAACCCTCGTTTGTAGGAATCAAGTGGGCCTGTTGCCAGCTGAGTTCACTTGAGAATTAATCAGCAAGTGCGGTTCCCAAGGTGATAATCTGAATCCTGGCTGCCTAACTACATGTATTGTACGCTGTTAACCTGTGGTACAAGTAGTTTGGAGTTTCCGTGTGTTACGAAAACCACTCAACGCGCCAATGACGCGAGCTAGCGGGGTCTAATAACTGTGTTAATAGCTTTTAAGCAGTTTACCTAGACTACTTATGCTGCTATATTACCTAAATATCGGTCGGATACTGCTATGGAATATGTGAATTTTATTCTTCAGAATTTTATCTGTTAGAATTTGCGTTGAAAATTTCTTTTTTCCATAATAATCAATAATCTGGCTTAAGTGGTTGCAGTTGTTTGTCTTAAGCCCTTGAACTGATTTGCCCCGCACTCCATTAGAGTAACATCGCGATCCTTAACAAGGGCCGTCACATGCATCCATGTAAAAGTCCCCTTGTTTATGGGAGTAGAAGACAGTAACATAATAATTTCAATCTCTCAGGCGAGAGACAACAAGTGTGCTCTTATTAAAAGCGATATAATTTCAATAGGTATCAGATTTATACTGATGAACTAATACCATATGCTCCAGTTTTCACTTTTTGTGTCAATGTGACCTGTCGCACTTGTGATCGCGGACCCCACGAAAGCACGTGAGCTTAATTGGCAAATCTCCAAGTACAATATAATATGTACCTTTTGTCACCTTATGAACCAACTAAGACTATTGAATGAAGCTCAACCCATGTTTAAAGGTGACTCACCAAACCTTGCTATGTGTGTCATCTAATATTGCAGGCCTGAATTAATGAGAGGACGGATCATAATTGAAGCACACTACTATAAATTCGGGGGAAAAATGAGGCCTTACTAAGATACCTGAATCTTGATGCTCTCACGGAACGCGGTTCTCCATCTTACACGCTCCAGTGTAAAAAGCCTACGGACTCCTAGGATTGTTAACAGAACTTTCTCGGCATCTATCTTCAGGATGGCTACCGATACATCGGGTTCTCTACCGACATCTGCCTCGCCGAACGACGCAACTTACCAACCCCGATATATTGATGTAAGCTTGGCCTTTATCTGCTCCTACGACCATCTTCGTTCTCATACTCTCCACGATAAAACACAGCTCTATGGATATACTTCCATTCACCGTAGCTATATCTCATCTCATATATATCTTTAACTCATTTATTGACCATCTATTCTCACTAGATCGGTATCAACCTTGCAGACCCGATATTTCGGGGTCAGTACCATGGCACCCAACGGCATCCCGATGACTTAAGCGCCGTCATATCGAGAGCCCGCGAAGTTGGTTGTCAGAAGCTCATAGTTACCGGTTCAGATTTCACAAGCTCGAGACATGCGCTTGAGATAGCGAAAGAATACCGTAAGGAGTTGTTCCCCCGATACGGTGTCGGATAAGCTAACTGAGCGGAAGCTGGCACTGTATATACAACCGCCGGCATACACCCCTGCTCTAGTTCTATATTCAGCACAACACACTCCCATGTAGATACCAACGGGCATACTATGCCCTGCGATCCAGACCCCTCTCAACCCATACCGGAAGATCACGAGCCGGACGTCGAGAGGACCGCGTCAATCATATCGGAGCTCCGGGCCCTCATTGACAAAGCACGGAGCAATAGCAAGGGTCCGAGCCCGCTCGTCGCCTTCGGCGAGTTTGGGCTCGACTATGACCGGCTGCACTATTGCTCCAAAAAGATCCAACTGCACTCGTTCGCCGCACAGCTGGACCTCGTACTCTCCATACAGCCTCAACTGCCACTCTTTCTACACTCACGTGCCGCTCACGCTGACTTCGTGGGCCTTCTAAAAGAAAAATTCGGGCCGCGCCTCGAGAAGCTCGAACGCGGCGCCGTTGTCCATAGCTTCACGGGGACAGCCGAGGAGATGCGTGAGCTGATGGACTTGGGACTGTACATAGGTACCAATGGCTGCAGTTTTAAGACTGCTGAGAATTGCGCCGTGGTGAAAGAAATCCATCTCGACCGTCTTATGCTTGAGACTGACGGTCCCTGGTGCGAGGTTCGGCCTAGCCACGAGGGTTGGAAATACCTCATCGAGCCGCCTAAATCCGCCGCCCCAGCAGTTACTAGCACTACTGAAAATGGGACTGTGAATAATGCGGAAGTGACTAGCAACGGTGTCCTGGTGGAGCAGGCTCAGCAGCAGCAACCTCGCAAGGGCAAGCAACAGCAGTCCAAGAAGCCGCAGAAGAAGGAATCCGAAGTACTGGAGCGTTGGAAGACAGTGAAGAAAGAGAAATGGGTCGAGGGCGCTATGGTAAAGGGGCGCAACGAGCCGTGCATGATCGAGAGGGTGGGCAAGATCGTCGCTGGCATCAAGGGCGTTACATTAGAGGAAGTCTGTGAGGCTGCTTGGCGGAATACGACCAAGGTATTTCCAGTAGATGAATAGAATAGAGCAACATGACGATAGAATAAATGAACATAGAAGAGAGATAAAACATATATTCTTATTAAAACAGGTTCCAGGCTAATTCAGTCTTGAACAGTTTCATTGGGGTATATAAACCTATCCGATGTCTTTTAGTCCCTTTTCCAGCAGAGATGAACGCCGAACGCCTTACGTGCTTTCCCACCCAATGACTCAGGCCATAGAGAAGTATTTGAATCCACGCGTAATGGCATAGGCATTCATTCACACCCCGGAGCCCTTGAAACCTTTTATCCTACCATGCCGAACGGCGCCAATGGTCACGCCCTCTTCGCCTGTCAACCACCCAGGCATCTTCTCGCCATCCACGATACCTGCCTCGACTAACTGCCGCACGCCAGCAAATACATGTGAACCATGAAGGGAGAGCCTGATTTGCGGAGCCCAACTTCGCTCCCCTTCCTCCCCTGTTCCTCCTCTTCCACCGCCACCGCCTACATCCTCTAGGTCCTCTTGAGAGATACTCAAGTCGAGGATACTTTGGCGGCCTTTGGATTTCCGCCGTGACGGTGCCGCATCGCCATCCCCTCCAGCCCCCGACTCATCTTCATCATCCGAAAAGCTAGCCATATCAGCGGGAAACGGGTCCTCGATCAGGACATCCAGCCTCTCGACCCCCTTCCCATCATCTATCTTGGCGGAATTGCCAAACCTTGCCTGCGCAGCTAATTTCGCTCGTTTGGCCTGCTTCTTATCCTCCACTTCCGCAGGGTCATCCAGTACTCTCCTACGCTTACGTCCATCTTTATCTATATGATCCGCCTTATCCTCATCAACCGACGACGCATCTGACAGCGGGGGTGTGGGTAGTAAGGTCTGCAACGGGCTATACGTCTTCAGATCCGAGGTCTCAGTGCCGGCATATATACTCCATCCACCACCCGCTGCATTTGTGCGACCCGCGCCTTTGATGGCTTGCATAGCGGCTAGATTTTTCGTTACGAGGTTCGTCCCCTTGAGGGCATAGCGCTCGCGCGGGCGCGACAGCGCTTTCGGAATACCCTCCACAATGAGCGCGCGCAAGCTCTTCGCCTCTCCCGCCGCGCCTGCCGACGAAGCGGCGCCCCCGGGGGCCGCGGATTTCGAGATATATATGTGTGGGGAGGCATCCGGGAAGGCGATGTAGATAGTTCGCGAAGTGTCAAAACTTGTTGTTGTACCAGCACTGCTGCTAACTCCGGGACGGCCACGATGTCGCGTCGAGACGGCTAAGTCGGTGTTATACGGGGAATCGATGATGAAGACGCGCAGGAGGAGGAGCGGCATGCCCTTCGGACGGTCGAAGTTATAGTGCGCCTTGACATCGGGAAGGACCTCGGCTTGTAGGTTCTGTAGGAAGGTGGATGGGTGGAAGCGCGGCACCGCGAGCGATTCCTTGTCCGCCTTCTCCGGCCCTTCAGCATCCTCCTCATCGTCCGGGGTCTTGAGTCGCTGGATGCGGTACGCGGTCCACTTGAGATTACCAGGGTGGTCGTATAGGTATTGTAGGTCTGCCATTGCTAGTTGGTATAGACTGAGCCCGTAGCGCCAGTCGCCTTCTAGAATGCGATCGACTACTTCGCGGCGACCGCCTTTGCGTGCTTGCATGGCCTCGTAGAGTTCGCGCAGCTCCTCGAGGGATGACGCTGGTGGATAGAAGTCATCCTCGTCTTCGTCATCGGGGGCATCCGGTCGGCGGAGAAGTGGTGGGCATAGAGGTTGATTCTTTTCGTCTAGCCAGTCCAGCACAAGCGATAGGAGAGATGGTCGTGAAAGGCGGTTGAGGATCTTGATTACAGTGTTGTTCGCGGGGTCGACCCGTAACGACGACGCGAGACGGGCCGTCGTCGGCAGCGACAACCGCGCCATAGTTGTTCTAGATTCCCTTCTCCTTGCTCTTCGGTGATAGAATGTAATTATAAATGATATGATAGCAATTGGAGTATTTGATTCCAATTGAACGGACTGATCGCATTAAGATATTGACATTGGAAAAGTTGAAGTGGGACACGCGACGCGTCGAGATTTGCACATCTCCAAATAAGACGCTGCTTTGCGGTACTGGACCAATTAAATTTTATTTCAACAGCTACTACGGCGTTGAAGATTCAGTTAAAAGAAAATAAGGTCCAAAAAATATTCAACGTCTAAGACATAACTACAGAATACTAAGTTCCTTTTCATACACTTCAATGGAAGGCAGAGTCTATACCTTAGGGACATTGATATTGATGACCAAAAGAACTGTTGTCACGAGTGGCAGGTGCTGCCAGTTGGCTGATTACGTCACCGCCCATGCTACTATGTAGCTCCTATCTTCTTGCTCCCTACGCTCTTTTCTTCCCTAGGTGCCATTAGACAGTGCACGTGCAAAGACATATTGGATATAGACAATTCAATCCATTGCCATTGAACTCAAGGATAAAATTAATTACTGTTATATATGATCCCATACCTATATGTAGGCTTGGTATATTATAAAGGTGTTGCAAACATGATCTTACAAGTGATTCAACTTCCCTTTAAGGTAATCCGTGATTTCTCATATCCTCACATAGCCGCGGAAAAGCAACCGGGGGTACGGGATCTTAGTCAGCCTTAACTCCAATTTGCCGAGGGCTCGAGCGTTGGTCTTGAATGGACCCCACGTTACCCGATAACGGATTGTACAGGCCTTGGCGAGAAATCGCGGGATGCGTGCATTCGATCCTGGGTTCCATGGGTAAGGTGCAAAACAACCCGAGCGAGCAATAACCTGCATATCTTTGTGTAAGGTATGTAGGTCCCTGAAGTAATGTGGTAATAGATCTAATCCTCGCTTGTCTCGATATTCCTTTACTCTACATATGTACCAGAACTAAAAATACCTACATATCAGTGGTGTCCAAAGATAGGCATACCCGTATACACAGGAAGTATTGCACTTCCTCTGGATTTGGCAAGGTAATAAAAAAATTTAGCACTAAGCACTAACTGACGTCAAGAATCATTGTGGCGGGGACCCCGATTCTTTCATTTTCGCTGTAGTTTCTCAAGATCGTGTTTAAATCATACCATCATACATAGAACCTGTCGATCCCCGAGTCGCATCGGTCCAGGGTCGGGATCAACTTTCCATCGGAAGGGCTTCCATTGATGCATACATACATACATACAAATGTATACCATCAATTACCTGATACTATCGTGAAATAGAATGCGACATATAACAGGAACAACGAGTCCAACGGTCTTGGCACGCTTAGGTCCCCATAAGCCCCCCCTCCCCTCTCATTGGTCTGGTAAATGATTTCTAAGCAGAAGAGTAATACTCCTTGGTCAATGGAAATAAAAGGGGTCCTCTCTTACAGACTAGCATCGCGGCTAGAGAATCATGGTGTTGGGATAGGGTGGTAAAGTAGTATAGACGGGTGGAAACAATGTCGGGAAGCAGTCCAACTTCTCTTATTTAATAACGAACACCTGCAAGAGAACCTAGGATAGTCAGGGTCCAAGTAGTTCTAGATAGATGCGACAGTGGGGGGCCTGTATAAAAGTACGCGGGCGAGTGGGAGATGTGGAAGACTTAAAGCTTTTTGTGGGTTGTGGTTGGTCCGAGTCAGTTTACTTGACTAATAGGCCATCCACTTGAATCCGGGCTGAATGCCACTTAAGGTATACTCGGGTCTAGGATCTCATGAAGGAATGGCCCACGGGAACGCGTACATATGTACAGTACTTGGAGTACATGTATACGAAGGAACTGCCTATCATCTGCAACTTGAAACCAGATAATAATTCTTACTTCTTCCCGAATCTTCATTTTTTCTCCAACTTATCAGTAATTCTCGAAGGACACAGTTGATGATTACTGAGTTAGAAGGGGTCCATATAAGACGGGAGCGCACAGCACTGACTAATACTATACGAAAGGAAAGAGGGGCTACTGTAGAGGGGATCCTGTTTTTTTTCTTGCCTTCCATCCCTAAAACGTCAACCGAGCGTCAGCTGTTATTAACGTACTGTGGTACTTCCATCGGTCAAAATCGGCCGTTATCTGAAGAGGCCTTGCTAATAGAGCAAACTTCTCTTTTGTCCGGTCGCCCTTTGACCCACCTACATAGTAAACGTTGAAGTACCACCAGAGCACCACTTCTTTTACATCGGCCAAATTCTAACCGTCTCGCCATATTTTCTGGTCAAATTCTCTCAACTACTACATCAACAAGTTTAACGAGTTTCTCGACCCTTTACGACCATATCGATATCATCGACGAACGGCGTACCGATACGAATCTTCCCAACGCCAGAGCTCTCGCGGATCAATCGAGAAAGTATCTCTTGGGAAAGATGCCACCCAGCTATTCAAGCCGACGCGGCCAGGCCGTGAATGTGTCGCAGTTATTACAGGATTTGAACAGGGTCCCAGAACCTCCCGCAGTGACAGAAGAGAACCTACGAAGTCTCGACGACGAACTTGCTATGTTTACCAACACCAACTTTATCGATTGGGATGCAAATGAGAGTCAGCAGCAGCAACAGCAGCAGCCACAACAAGCCCCGAGTGTCAGTTTAGAGACACAGTCGACGACGTCGCCTACAGAGGAAGGACCAATCTCAGGAGATTTAGCAGGGTTTGACTTTAATTTGCCAGGTTAGTAGATATTATTTTCTTGTTGTCTTGACTGTCAGCGTTATTTTTATTTTTTTTTTTAAATTTTTTCTATTTAAATATCATATCTTCAGATTTCTCCATTCAAAATCAATTGATGATGACTCTACACCATTTGTTCCCCGCATTGTTGATTGCGATGCGGCGTTGCGCAATGGCGTGTGCACTTTTGATGGAAGGGTCCTTCAGCAGCCTCGCTCAACCGTTCGTGCCTGGCTGGCACTGTCATGTCCGCCTCCAATCGCCTACTGTGTGTGTGGGAGCGGCGCCTTGTTGCAGCAACATCCAAGTCAGCGGAAGATGAACGGGGGTTGCATCCAACCAAGCGGAGATGCTCGTCTTATCACGGTCTGGCAATCATATGCCTGCTCCACAATGCTTTTTTACATTCTCGAGCCGTGATTGGTGAGGGCTCCGCCTTGTTGCATTTGAATTGCAGCGGTCGGTGGTTAAGGTGTGCTCCGTGCGAGGTCCTACCCAGCTCGCGAAAGACTACCCTGCGATGGCGCAATCGAGCTATGGTGCAATATCCCGTGATCTTTAGGTGATCTGGGGGTAGTCATTGAGATGAAGAGCCAACCCAATCCACCAAGCCTGTTGTCGAGAGTTCGCAACATGGCTTGAACTTATATCCTCTCCCGACACTAAGTCGTCATCGATGATGTGTAGCACCTCAGAAATTTTTTTGTTACTCGAATGTTTTGTATTTGTCAATTGGGGCACAGTTTTAACATCACGTCATGTCTTCAGGCGATTTTAACGGGTTTGACTTTCACCCGTATTCTGCGCCAAATGTCTCGGCCTTCTCAGACAACTTGGGAAACTTGCAACCTATCCAGCCTTCACCCAGTTTCCCTTCAAATGGTTCGCCACAGAGCCCGTACGGTCCTTCAATTCCTCAGACAGGGGACAAGCGGAAATCCGCTGATCCCGCCGCGCCACCACGCCGACAGCTATCCTTCGAGGAGCAGTCGCGATTAGCCGCGGAAGAGGACAAGCGAAGGCGTAATACAGCCGCGAGCGCAAGATTCCGCATCAAAAAGAAGGCTCGTGAACAGGCACTCGAGAAGCGTGAGAAGGAGCTCAGTGAGAAAGTCGGGACCCTCGAGGGCCGGATCCAAACCCTAGAGACCGAGAACAAGTGGTTAAGGGAGCTCGTCATGGAGAAGACCGGCGGAAATGAAACGCTTATTTCCACTTTGTTGGAAAAGCATAATGAGAAGAAGGCGCCGGCCTCGAAAGAGTCTGAAAGTAAAGCAAAGGCGGAAGCTGAGAAGGCCTCATAGCATATTAAATATGAGGATATACCTTTCAATTCTTTGTGACATTGATGATGGCGTTATGGGGGAATCATACGGGTTGCGCCGATGAGGTGGGCACGGTTTTGGGGATATATCATGTCTGAATTCAGAGCAACTCTTGGAAAGGCCTTCAAGCCTAATATACGATTTACGGGCAATGACCCGTTACGAGCTAACAGCACCTCACATCACATCTCATTTCGATCCGAAAATAGACATTGCTGTGATATGACTTTTAAAAAGCATTCGTAAATATCTTGCCTTGCTCTAGAGTGCAATATGAATGACATTCTTCCATAAGTGAAAATACTACATGAGGCTCTCTCAACCAATGCGCGACTCGATTTTCTTGGCGGTGGTACCGGCACTTTGTGTGGAAGCCTATCGTCGGCTTCTTTCTTCAACTTACCGACAGATCCGTCCCGAAGATCTTGTCATACCTGCTTACAAATATAGGTATACATCTTTTATCGAAGCTAACCAGCGACTCCACGTCATGATCCTTTACTATAAAGAGCGGAGAAAGACATATAATCCACAACTACACGAAGAGTCATTGAACACCAATTGCGGCCTCTTATACGATCATTCAATTCATATAGGCTATCATCATCAAATCGTTCGTACTCTATATATAGCCATAACCATGACTCCATACAATCATTAATGGAGTTATCCCAACATCTCAACCTCTAAGTCACGCCGACCTATTTGTATATCTTCCCATTTAGGACTGGCTCTCCGGGGTCTGCCCCTTGGCCTTCAGTGCGTCGAGACGCAATTGATTACGCTTGCCCAGAATCCGCAATGTGTTTTCCCGCTCAATGTCGGCCATCTCGGCCCAGTTGGCAATGCGACTCATGGTACCGTCCTCGTTGACGACTAAAGGCCCAACTACAACAAGCAATTTAAAGTCAGTACTGTGCTTATTAATCTATATGTATGCGACTGTGGATGCCCATGGAGGTAATAATTCATACCGGAGTACCAGGGCCAGACATGCACCTAGGTTCCAGACTATCTATGAAAAATGTGAGTACACTTACGTTTGTCTAGCTTGACACCTTCACCGCCTACGGGGAGTTCCGTGGTGTCGTCCGTGTGAGTTGGCTCCGGGAGCGGCAGGGGCGCTTTTGGAGTCGAGTCTTCATGTTGTTCGTTCTCATTGCTTTTTAGCGCCGCGTTTTGTGTGGTGGCGGCGTCTGTGCTTGAGTTTGGTGCTGACGACATGGCTCTTCGTAGTGGTTGTGGGTAAGTGCGGTAGAGTTGTTGACGTGTGCTAATAGTGCTCAGGAATCTGAGAGGTGACTGCTGAAGAATTCTCACCATTTAGTTTTGTCCTAAATGAAATATTCCACGAATTTTATCACTTTCTATCTTAATGAGTGGAATGTTGCGGATTTTCTACTCTCGGGTCTCCTGCTATACATAGTCGTAGATGTAATTGCACATGGTAGAAGGCGCTAGATACCTCTCCCCAGATCCGCTAGTAGCTGGACGGTCCAACAACACACGGGCCACATGTCGGGGAATTAACATCGAAATTAATAGATCAAAGACTACAGAATACATGTAGAAGCAAGAGTGCGTTATGCACTCCATTGTAGGTAGTACCGAGCCTTCTCAGTGTTGTAATTCCGTTAGGAAATGGCAACACTTATCTCAACTTTGGAAGCTTAAAATGTACCTATTTCTGGAAGCTGGGCAATCGGCTCCACGAATTCCAAGTATTTGCAGGTTCACATGTAATTCTTCTATTTCAATAGATAACACTCACTCGTTTGAATCTCATACATCCTTAATGGATTTCGCTTTTGTTTATAGGTTTAGTTACTGTGCTCTCCTGGCTTTGTCCATTACGTATCTAGTATACGCAGCCGCCAAAATGGGTTTCATCAAGTCTAGAATTGAGAATTTTATGCTAGCCAACAAAACACTTCACGATCTACAAGAACAAACCAAGGCCCTCCCAGAACGTGCGAATGCCCGGCCGGGGTTTCCGGTTCAGGATCCAACCGAGTCCTACTAGCAGCGAGACCCGCCCTTCCCAGACCTCGTCAACATCAACCAGAATACTCCAACAAACCGGGCTGATGTTGTCATCATCGGCTCCGGTATTACCGCCGCTGCCGTTGCCCGCTCGGTGCTGCTAGAAAGTAGGCGCCTGGGCGTTTCGCGTCGTGTAGTCGTCCTAGAGTCCCGGACTCTCTGTTCTGGTGCCACGGGCCGGAGCGGGGGTCAGATTCAAGGCTCACCACACGAGCAGTTCGACGACCTGCGGAGGTCAGTCGGTTTCGCACATGCGGCAAGTATCATAAGATTCCAGATATCCCAAATCCAAGAGTTGGCAAAACTCTGCGCGGCAGAGAAATGGGACATCGCCGACTTTCGCGAGGTCGAGACTGTAGATTTCTACCTAACGGACGAGGAGCGCGACGCCGCATTTGAGAAGGTAAAGACAGCCAAGAGATACGTCCCGGAATTGGCATTCAAAATGTGGTGCGCGGAAGACGCTCTCAAAGTGAGTTCACTCCTTCTTTCACGAATGTTGGTATGCCTCCTGGAATGGAATGCGCTGAGACTACTCAGTACTTTGGAGGAAACAGAAATATCAGAGGCGCCGTATCATATCTCGCTGCAACAATTTCGCCATTCAGATTCGTGAGCTGTGTCTGGAAATCCCTTTTATCGCAATACCCATTCTTCCTCTACATGAAGACCAACGCAACGGTCGTATCCATCCAGACACCGGTATCAATAGATCACAGCTATGAAGTCGTAACTACCCACGAGACTTTTAAGTGCGATCATGTGGTGCACGCTACGAATGCTTTCGCAAGTGAGCTCATCCCGGGCCTACGCGGTAAAATAACCGGTATGCTCGGGAGCATGACGGCATTGAGGCCAAGCGGACGATTCCCAAACGTAAATGGCAGGAGATCGTGGGTTGTCTCACATAGACATGGACACGATACTGCCACAGAGCGGCCCACAACAGGTAGAAGGTCGGGGGATATCATCGTTAGAGGCGGTTTCTCACGCTCTGAGGGTCAGGGCGCTAGCATGTTCGGCGTGTAGGATGACAGCCGGCTAGAACCTCTACAATTGGCGCACCTCCTTGGGATCCTTCCGGCACTCTTTGCATTTTATCGGGCCGAAGAACTAGACGGATGGCGAACCAAGCGGATGTGGTCCGGTATCATGGGGATGACAGGAGATCTGCTACCATTCGTAGGCAGACTAGATGCTAGTTTGACTAGCCGCAGTCCTGGTTTCTATCACGATAACCATCAAACCGTTCAGCCTAGCGAGTGGATTTCGGCTGGTTATTGTGGCAAAGGCATGGCGTGGGCTTGGCTATGTGGCACGTCTGTAGGAATCAGGATCGCAGGCACAGAAAATGAAGACGCGCCGCCATATCCGGGAAGGCCTGCCGGACCACTACGGCACTGGTTGCCTCATGGGCTGGAGCCAACGTTGGAGAGGCTTGAAAAGGCGGACCTGGGAAATCTTGTTCATCGTTTCTTCTAATCACTGTCGGCGAAACGAGCGGTTGATTCCTCGGTTTTCAATAATAGTCATGGCGATAGTCCAAGACTCATCTACTTCAACCTTATACTGGAAAGTCAGGCCGGAGATGTTCCGTTCTCCTGGCTAAACTGGGCTCACTTTAGACCAAGGCTTTATGGCTATGGAAGTTGAGGGGGGCTTTCTCTATACCCGCCTCAGGCAGGGTAGGTACCTCCCTACTTACATGTATGTATCATGAGCGTAGTCATAAGTATCCAATATATAGCGGAACTTATGCTCATACCTTAGCTACGCTACGCCACGCCACACATATTCGTTATTTATTTACCCAAGGCAGGGATATTAACCACAGGAGGAACAGGTCGTGAAAACAGATAAAGACGTTCACTGCGGAGAAACTATTCTAATGATAATTATACTAACTTGTGAAGGATACAATGACGATCCATGCCTCGAAGGGAACGGGATATATCTATTGAAAAGGAAATTTTTAACAATTTTAATAACTTAACATCTCTTTGTTGACGAACTCGATCCCCTAGCACTACCCAACTATTTTGACTACACGCACCTGAGAGTAACTCGAATTTGTATTTAATTAGGTAAGTGTTAATGATATTTCTCATCGCAATAATCATAACTCTAGTTTTATATCTTATCTATGTCCCTTGACACCAACACTTACACCACCCCCTTATGTATTTTTGAGTTTGATATGTCTAGGTAGGTAGTTAGGTACCTAGGGTATTCCCACGGCGGTAGGCAGGTAGGTAAAAAAGCTTAAAGCCTTCTTTATCCCACATGCTCTTTGAAACAGGTGTCAACCTAACGTATACGGTGATATAAGAAATCTGACATAAAGTGTTCCTGAGATATCTAAATAATCTGAATTAATTCAAGCTAGCCCACCTTTTGTTTCTACAAACTTGAGTCTTGTCGTCAATTTATAACCCCCATAATGAGGGGGGTATGAAATATCAAGAGGTAAATAGGATGATTTGGACTTTTCGGGTTTGTTTTTTTCAGGTTCGAGGAATCTGGTCAACAATGCAAAGCAGAGCTATAGAACAATTTCAAGGGTTACGTTCCCTTCCCAAATCAGCTCTACATTCTTCACAAACTCAGCTACACGTCTGGCTTCCAAATGGTTCGGGGTGACTTACATGGAATTCGCCACAGCGCCTAGATATAGATACTTTCTAACGTGGACCGCGAGAGGTGAAGGCGAATATCTGATAATCGCGACTGTTTTTCCATTGGTACTTCTTGCTATTCCTAGGATCTCGCACCACCTGATCTATTATCCCAAGATAACGATCACAAGCCCCCGCTGCTTGCTTTTCCGCCTGCGTGTCTGAACCAGAAGACTTCTTCGCTTCATAAACAGCAAACGGAAAGACAATATTCTTTCTAAAGTCTTGAAATGTATTAATCCCAGAGATTTGAATCTTCGTTAACTTAAAGATATCGTAGAAGCGAGAGAAATAATCTTCCACTCGAAAACCTAGAGTCGCATCTGGGATGCGATATAAAAAATCACGCTCTTTAGTATATGCCGTATAGGGTGACTTATCCCCATTGAAAATAGATACTTATAATCAGCTGAATACTCAAAATTTGCGTGTCTGGTTAAAGGCATAAGTAGGTAGGTACATTCGTAGTTTGGCATCATCCTGAACTGATCCGAATACATCCTCCCATGCTTGGGCTTCCCAGCAAAATTCTGATGCGCTGGTTGACCTGTTCCGTAGTGCTCTGTTTCGGAGTCGGGTCGCTCGCCTGAAGAGTTGGATCTTCTCTTCAGCCTTATCGTATTGAGATACTGGTCTATCTTGAGGGTAGGGAAGACTTTGCAAGATTGATGACGAGTATTTCTTGCTCTTGCGCGTTCGAGCGTCACACGATCAACTACAGCCAGGTTGGAAGACGTCATTTTTTTTTCTATGCGATGTAGTAATTGAGTCAATATGAGTGAAAACGACGATTGAATATATTGAAATATACAACCTTCCTTCAGCAGACTTTATACTAAGTGAGTTGCTGCCCGGTGTCCAGAGTCCGCTGCTCGTTGTGGGCCGGCGGCAAGTGAAACGCGGACGGCCAAAATGCGACCACTAGACCTACAAACCATCACTACGATGGCTTCTCGTTACCTTGAAGATAATTGAACAGCCTCAAATCAGAAGCTTCTCATTTGTAGAATTCCTTTTTCTGTTGGGACTGTTTTTCGACCGCAGTTTTTAGAGCCTCTATGTTTCTAAGCGAATTGTTTCCAAAGAGCGAAGTTATCCCGCATTCTACAAACGGTGACGTTTACCTTATAACAAGATATATATTAGTGGTCACTTAAGTAAAGCCCAAGTCTATGCGGTCCTGTATCATGTCCATCACTCCTAACAATAGACCGTTGTATAAAGAAGACTATAGGAGGTGGAGATTTCAGATGGAATCCATTTTCTAAAGCTACCTAGGCACTTTAGATGGGTAGGTGCCAGGGTTATTGCATCTCAGTTGGATGCCGTGGGCAAATAACACATCTCGGGCTATTGATACTTTCCTTACTGAGAGCTTCTTGAGAGGACGTCTGCCTTCCCGTAGTAACGCACCTACTTGATTATAATGAAAGTGTAGGTACACACCTATACGGAATGATTTTTGAGTCCGGAATCTTGGGTAATACATCAGGTACGGTCATGTTCAAATTCTTTTGCACGAGCCTTTGAAATCCATATTATAAATTCTAATATAGCAGGTATACACACCTGTTAGCTTAGTACCTAGGTTTGTTTATATCAGGTAAGTTTAGATGCTCTCTCAGCTTATTCATCTACCCTTTCTACCAAACTAATAATATCACCGGAGTAATCTCATAATACTGTCTGCTCATTCATTCTCTGGCCTAAATTGAAGAAGGCGAGATATGTATTATAGGAATTAGCAGTGGGAACCGGCTTTCATCTCGTATTTCGAACTTAACATGATACCTAGATCAAGATAATAGACCAATAAAGCCTTCTAGCATAACGTTCGTTATTATTTATTACTAGGCAGTGTAAGTATGGCCATGGGAGAGATAATTTCTAGGTATAGCTGATTTCAACTAGAGGATCTAGTAGGTATATACTACGATCAGTGATACATTATTATCTCTGCATTCATCCCTTTCTACCCTCTAAACCCCGAAGGCGTCGTTGTGGCGGCGCCGAGCCGATACGGCTTCTAAGAACGTTACAAGGCGTCTCACTACATCGTACCAACTGATAACAAAGTCCTCGCATAGACGTGTCTATAATACGAGCACAGTGACTTACAGAAGAATACATTCCATTCGCCTATAATGTAAGCACTTGCCGTATTGATGGCTGACGCCGTTTCATATCACTGGGCTTGGTTCGAAACTCTCCATGTGTGTAAAAGAAGTGCCGAGTCCATCCACCATGCCGACACATAGATGGGACTCGGCCGAGACTTCTCAAATTATCGTCAACATCGAGCCACAAACCTTCCGATCCCAAAATTTGTTACACAGCAGATAGTCGATACACGCACTGGCACCGGAGTTATTTTGTTCATGCGCGTTTTTGAGACCATGCATGGAAGTATGCACAGAAATCGAGTGGCTTGAGAAAGCCAAAAGCGGAAATAAATCTGGAGATACACCCAATAACCCAGATTAACATTATATCTAGCCGGGACGATTACAAACAATTCCTCGTTCCACTTTGTCTCGCCACTATCTCCAAGCCCATTTCTATAGGCCTTTTCCCTCTCTCTCGGCTGCTACGGCATGAAGGGTATCCTGAGCTTGGAGCTGTCGAGTCACCGAGCAGGTAGTAGTAGGCTAGATTACTATGTTTGTATCACCCGCTCATGTGTATGCTTACCTTCCTGTCGCCCAGCATAGATCGGGCCAGACCCCGAAAGCCTCGATGCCAATTTCCGATTTGTGCAAAGGAGAAGTGACGAACGATGATCTGCAGAGACACATCACAGCATGCAGATGTGCGTGTCATTATTGAGCGACCTCGCATAGGCACATAGAAAGAGAGGTAACTGAACATGAAAGACCAACTATTCTCGGACTAGCAGAATGTCTGTCTAGCGGGATGTCGCGATAGAAATAATCGACCAGCGGCTAGCCATTATGGCGGCCGGCATCCGTCTGAAATGGGATTTTTATCTCAACTTTTACCCTAATTTCCGTGTCCCAGTGGTTCGCCGGGCTCCAATGCGTCTCACGAACTTTCGGAGCGGTCTAGAACCTCGTTCGGCTGCATATGTATGGGATCCAATGCTTCTGACGATCCTAGGGGACAAGGGGGGCTTGGCGCCGCCGGATGCAGCCATCGTCAGCCAAGCTAACTTATCCTCTCTTCCAGACCAAGATCTTCCCTCGGCTTACTGCACGGTCTAGAACCCCTTAGATCCTTGGGGGCTGGCCCCAGCGTCATCACGGCAATGAGTTCTCAAAAATTTTAGTTACAGTAGTTAATCCACGAACCATTCTCGTGGAACCCTCATGTGGGCTTAGGTAAGACATGAACTGACGCTTAGGAACGGAAACATTAACCGAATTCCGATGCAGTATAGTGTGCGGCTGAGTCTGTATTTGTAGGAGGGGACTCAGCCAAGGCGCGGGCTAGCGATTGAGGCTTGAACATGGAAGGGAATTGATGTTAGACAACAGGACGTGGCTGTCCGTTCCCTTGGTACATTTCTAAGACTGCAACGAAGGAATTGGTAGGTCATGCCTTAGTTTCGTCTCTGGTGCGGCTATGGGTGTCCCACCGCCTATTCCACCTCGCCTAGTTGGTTAGGAGCTCCAGGTGCCGGCGAACCCTCCTAAGTATACCTCTTCGGCCTGGACCGTCTTGACCCCAACAGCCACCGCAACAAGAGTACGAAACACCGTCACCACCTCCGCCGGGATTATAGGCTACATAGGACTCTCAATTACGCCCAGACGGGACAGCGACGCCACTGATGGAATCACTTCTTGCTGCTTTCTTCACCCACCTTGACTCACACGGCATGAGTACCATCACGCCCGAAACGCTATCATTATTCTTAGATGTGCGCGGTTTACTAAGAGAGAGCACAACGTCTGTGTGCGCGATTCGCTCAGCCTACTCATCACATTCTTATCATTGGCTGACGAGACTCACCAATACCAACAAGGATGCAGAGAAAGAGAACTTAACCCTCGGCGCAATGTTTCAACTAGGAGATCTGGGTGACTCTGGACTAAAAGCCGCATGTGAAGGATGGGAATACCCCTTCTCACACTGCGGGGATTCACAAACATGATGGCCGTGGAGCATGTTGGCGACCCAGAGCACACCTGCCGCAGTATCAATGTCACTTTGCGACTCTGTGACGTTTGGCAAGAATTTGGCCGCTCTCATGTGAGTACCTCCTCCCAGGGCCGAATATTCCCGCCGCAGCACGGCAACATATGGAGCAAACCGGGGCCCGAAGCCAGAGGGCCGGAGGTGAGAGACTTGAGGCTCAACGGGTGAGATCTGCGCTGCAGGCGCGGGGGCGTAGAAACGCTGAGGAGTTGAGGGGCGATTATTACTATGTTGAGAGAGACTACTGAGCCGGCTATTTCTCGTAGATAAGCGATGCATGTAGGAGGCACTGACGGACCATGTCACTCCATATGGTGAGGTTACGTGCGTAATGCGTGGGGGGATTGCCTGCGGTTAGAGCCTACCTTCCTACCTATCTACATGCGGCTATTACTCGCTGTCGTTATTGGAGGCATAGTTTAGGTGTTATGATATGTCAACAACGTTGATTGATATCAGGAGATATCCGGATCGAAATAATTATGCAACGTAAAATTTGAAGTCATCTTGCCTTGACTGTCTCATGTATGTGGCGGAAATCATATTGCTACCTAATTCACCCTTTTCGGTATGCCACACCAACAAACCAAGGGATGGAGTGAATTTCTAGACATACGTACGCATATATATCTACTACCACATTGTGCTATCCTAAAGAGCAGTTTCAGCTGGTGTGGGACGTTGGAATGTCTTGCAGTTTGAAACACCAAGACGGGAGGCGGACTATGTCTATAGCCTTATCTTGTGTCTGCCGGCTCCCGACGGCATACTCGGATGTCCAAGGAACAAGGGCCAATAGACGCCACGCCACATCACGTTTGGGCTGATCACGCTTGCCCCCTAAGTTGAAGGAGGTGTGTATAAAGTCTGGCGCTAAGCGAGCACTATGATGGTGACTATACTATAGTAGTGGTGAAGAAGATAGATTGAGATGGGCATGACGAATAAACGCGTTGGTTCGGCAAGCAAGTAGGGACTAGCTTACAGTAGATAAAGTTTTGTTGCATGCGTTAGCTTGCCTGGGGTAAAGAGGATCGTGTGGGTGATGAGGTTGGTTACGAATGTGGCTGATATGGGAGTGGTGGAGAAAATAACCACACAGACCATCCCCAAAAGATGCCCCCCAAATAAGAATATCGAATGGGACGGCGAGTTTGACGACTAGGGAAATATGTCTTAGCGCGAACGATGTGGCTCGTATCTCACAGAGTCGCGGACGGTTCGGCCTGTCAGCATCTGAGATCAAGACTTGGCACATCACATGCAAGGTTACAACTTAGCCTCGAAAGAACCACTCTGGTGATCACCACGATGCTGCTGGAGTGCGTTTTAGAGGAAAGAAAAAGGGGGGTCTGGTGAGTTGAATGCAACATGCGGGTATCTCGTCAAGAAGAATTTCAGGAGGCTATTCAGCCGTATGGAAATATTCCAGCGCTTCCATATACTACTACCCACGTATTTTTAAATGTGATCGGGGTCGAGTGATGCAAGGGCCACGTAAAATAAGATGACGTGCAGCACTAAAACGAGGTTGTACCGCCAGGCGGAACTATTGATCCCTCGACCCCCTATTACACTCAATATTCCGCTGATGTGAGAAAACTACGGTAAAATCAACCCAGGTTCCACAGAATTCAAAGGGGATGGGGTCGGAAAAAAAACCCATTAGGATCGCGGACTATTACTTCTCATACTGAATAAGAGACGACTACCGTATAAGGAGACGGATTGTTGGAGGCGGATAGTACGGAAATGAGCCAACTCTAGGGCGGTGGCTGTGGCTAGTTAGTTGGAGGTGTGGCGACCTATAAGATAGAGCAGAATCAACAAGCCAATCAACTCGATTGCTTTTGTTTCGTTCGGGTACATATCTCTAGCGGGGCCAACGCCCAAATGCTTTACACAGGTAGTACACCATGATTCAGTCGTAAAAGGTGTAGAGTATACTTCGTCAATGGTGTGTTGCTCTCGACACGTCTACAGTGCGTACAGTATCATAGTCGGATGGATGTGTAGCATTGACACACCTAAATATGATACCCTTCTTGTAGCATTATGGTATAGGACGTATAGGACGGGTGATTAGCTATAAGGAGACGATATGATGATGGACTCTTGTTAACCTGCAACAATGTCCTCACTCGGCCGAAAAGCCATAGGCTTAGGCGCCTGAGCAAGGCTAGAAGATTACATGGGGGGCTGTCGAACTGCGAATGTACCATTTAGTCAGTCCCCCAATATGGTTTATCATGCGCTGAATGATGCATCCGATGGGACGCCACTTAACTTGGAAGACGACCGAAGTGAGTAGCAGGCATAGAGCCAAATGTCAAACTTGCTTTGAAATGTCGATCTTTGCCTCCTGTAAGGCCAAGAGCTAACCTCAGTTAGCACATCTTATACCTTATTCTTGGTCAGGCTCGGGCCAACTTGGCCCGTTGAACAGATTTGCCTAGGTAGCAGACTGGCGGATACATAGTCGCGAGAAGTTGCCTGTGGAACTGAGGGTTTGAAAGGTACGTTCCATTAGGAGTGACGATCGAGCCTGCGCGGTTCGTTTCTATGCCCGATTCATGGTAAGGCGGAAGAGAGCGGTATAGGAGCAATTCGGGTGTCACCATGTTTTTGTACAACATTTTACCGGCTCTATTCTTGGCGTAAATCGACAACTCGGACCGATGTGATCTATAGCTGCCCAGAGGCCTACCGAGCACCGGTAATGATTAACCTTCTACATGAAAAAGGGAGCTATCATTTAACACGACTGTATCAAAATACGTGTTGAATGGATTTCAAATGCATTGGCTATTGTGGTTTGCACACACGACAGCAGGTGATAGAAAATGATAGGTCGTTTATCGGCGAGACCCTAGAAGGGAGCATTGAGAAAAAATATCGGGAACGAGTTGCGATACGTTCATATCGACTGCACCTGTACAAGGACTTGCTGCAAGTAATATTATTTATGCAGGCTATGACGCTCTCGACGATACTGTGCCATAGATTAACGAGTAAAATTGACATTGACACTGTGCTGCACAATGCAGCTTGTTTCCTAAAACCGTGTTTCTGAATTTCTATTGGATTTATAATTATCCTTTGGTACGTGTTTGAACCCGAGACGTTGTAAGACAACATTGAACTTACTGATACTCATTGATACCTCTAAAAAGGACTCGGATTCGCCCTAGTCAACGGGGACTCCTTCATGTAGCCCGGAACGAACGGGAATGGGAGGTAGGATAGCACGGGGCTTGAATCCAATTACCCCAGGTTTCTGCAAGGGCACTTCACTTACGAGACCACACTATCCACTAAAGGACTCGATCCCATGGTCTAGGATGCTTCCAGCTAAGAAGTTAGATAGAGCACTTTTCTCCTCTAATTGACACCCGGTTGCATTTAGTCCCGCGCGGTATAAATGACGACGACGTTGATCCTGTCTCGCTAGCATTGGTTGAACTTTACGCACCTTATTCTTGCTCTTAGCTCTACGGATCGAAAAGAGCTAACTGTATCCACTATGTAGGGACTATGCGGTGGCTAAGGAGAGTATAGTTTCATGCCTCTACTGCACTAATCCGTCATCCGTTATCCTAGTCAATAGTACTTGTCTTGCCGTAGCCCCCTTAGTTAGAGATTATGCTTCCCTCTCATCTCTATTTTTGATATTCGACAAACATGAATATATTTATCGCGATTGTCGCTTGCGGCGGAAAACAATGTGCTCAAGAATCAACAACCTAATGCGCTGTAGCGTCATCGTTGTTGCTTAAATCCCTGTACCCTGTCCCGTTCCTTGGTACTTTGTTGTTTGTGATAGTGCAGCAATACCCCCGAATGGAAAATCCCACTGAAGATCGCCCAATTCCCATCAATATCGGATATTGATAATACGGCATCTAAAAGGATTTGAGGCGTTACTATCCACGCTTACATGTAATCGAACACTTCCCGTACCGAGCTATTCCGCTACCACATTCCGTGTGTTGATTCTCTTCGCCGAGTGGTAGGTATAAGCTCAACGTGGATCCATACATCCCAAGTATGAACCGAAGGTCTGTAGGAGGCTTCTCTCAAAGGAAAAACATCCTTCTGCGGTGCAACAGTATGTCGCAGCGTTGTAGGTCCGAAGCGAGGTATCATTAAAGACCCGCATTGGGTGGTCGGCTTGCGGGGTCGCGAATAATAAGCGCTCTACAAACGGATACCAACATCATCGCCGACAAACCTGGGGTCCTGACGGTGGAAGTTGCAGAAACCCTGCATTAGACATCTCCAACGTATGAACTTCCAAAGGGTAAAGAGTCCGGGGAAGAGAGGAGGGAGTGTGTGTGGGGAAGATGGTTGTAAGGTATGACCTTTCTATAAATCGTCGATCCTGCGATTCCAGCTTACATGTAGGGAGAGAGCACGTGTAGGATTAGACGTCCTTGGATTCTGCCGCGGGTGATATGACATCGTAGGTTTGGAAATGTTTTCAGCATCCCGACATGGTGGTCTAGACTGCGGTCGATGTAGCCTGTCTTGGACATAATGCTACGGTGTGATGATATACTTCCTTATTGTTAGGAATGCTGTCTATGGAATCAGCTGTATGCTGATCAAGTAAAAGTAATCAACTTCGCAGAGTTTCACAACTTTTTTTTTCGACCCACTACGCCCTTGAGTGCTTGCTTCAGGTTATACACAGTTGTAAATCACGACAGCATGTGCTTACTGCCTTTTACTGAAGAGGAAACGATTATGAACACGATAAGCCCTAGTATAGTATCGACGCCAATCTAAAAGCGGCTGGGAATGCGAAGAGACGCGCTAAACATTTATATAAATTAATTGCCTTCTTCCAGGCCTAGTATCCTCCATTTATTTGGCTTGGGGGAGGTTCTGATCCTAATGAAAAGACGTCACCATTGTTAGGCGGAATCGAACCGCGGCATAGATTCCATTAAATCGTGCATTTCCCCAACTAATCTATTTTATTTAGTGGTAGAAAATCCCAACTAAGATCTATTAAGGGTCGGAGATACCCCTCATCTCCCAGGGGGTTTATCTGTGTCCTGCAAACAATATTCTTAGTATCCCGAATAAAACCGGAATACCCAAAGACGACAGCCTTGTTGAATGTTTTTATCCGATGCATGGTATTTTTTATTATCTCTACTTTTTGACAACACCCCACGCGCAAGAAGCATTGGTAACCTTTTGTCTGAGAGGATTGGCAATGGTTCTTACCGAAATAGCCTGTCGATCAGATTGACGATGTAAGTATTTCAATTGTGGGAATCGTCGATCAGTTATAACTTCAACCTGTGAGCCGAGCCGCCGGACAGACCCGGATCGGCGAACTATTAAAATTCAAATATGCTGCCGCCGTCGCCGCATATACATACCCGCGTGGCTTGCAAATGAAACGTATTATCCAAGGCCATCGTCCCTTTTAATAAGCCGGCCAAAACAGCAAGACTGGCATGTTATGTAGTTTAAGACTCATCGAAGGTGGGCATCGTACTATGTTGTACCTATGTACCACCTATTGACGGGTGATCATCAACATGTACAGAGATGTTCCTAGACTCCATGTGATTTTTATTCGAATAAGTCTAGCTATTGTTTCAAATAAGAGTAGATTGCGTGTATAGACTAGAAGGCCTCGACTCTCGATGTCCTTCCGGGCTGGGACATAATGTCGTCCTTATTGTGCAACGTGATCAGTCTTTTCCAAGAGCAATCAATTTACAATTGCGCACAGCCCTCCGAATCCGGAAGACTAGGAATCAATAGTCGAGTCATCGAGGACTATATACATAGAAAACTGCGTAAACTGTACTATCATGTTACGACTTGAAATGGTAAACTCTGCGACTCAACTGACGAGGATAACAAGACAATTCATACACAGTACACGTATTTTAAGATTAGTGTCATGGCTTGAGCTCGGCTAAGTACACGCGACTCTTCAACAACTTAGCTGCTTAGGTAGAGCATGGATAACTAATGTAGTTTAAGGTACCATGCCCGCCCACCGGCGATCTCAGATGTAGCCGCACTGCGCTCCGTTAAGGATCTCCTGCTTGGGGTGTCCCTGCCTATCAAAAGTCTGTCTGCTGCATGGATTCGGCTGAGTTCACCATGCGCTATGCTCTGTACTATGTAAGTGGTAGGCATCTATATCTATACCTTTAGTTACCCCTTATTTCACCTTACATTGTCCCATTCATAGGTATTAATACGATTGGATTCTCGAAGTAATGAATACTCCCTAGGGTTGACTCCAATGTTGCGTACGTTGAACGTAACAGCGCTGGTCATCGACCCACCGACCGGCCGAAAGTAGCTTGGGAACTTTTTCTAAGGCTGCAAGAGGGAGGACCAATCACGATCCTAGCGACGCACGGGGAGCCTTTGAGATAAGCTGCCACATCCTTGGACCATGATCCTTGACCTATCCATGAATGCTGGAGTCGATCCCACCCCTTTCTTCTGTCCTCGTACTGTATTGCATACTACAACATAGCCGCAACCCACCAGCGCAGATCATACGGTATGTCTCTCGCCTAGAGAGAGAGGAGACTGACTATGTGCAACAGCGATAATAGTAACACACCAACAGCGGGTGAGAAGAGCAATTATTTCTTCAGCCAGCTTCATCAATTGAGCCATTAGTTCAATACACCAATGGTATTATAGAGACGTAAGCTATATACCCCATCCTTCTTTGTAGGAGGGAGTGTTTTTTTCAACCATTTGGCTCATAATGCGAATCCGAGCCTGCAGTCTATGCCTGATCCGGCTACTAGATTCGTGAGAATATCATCATCGATTTAGAAAAAAGGATTTCATATAGTAAAGAGAGAACAAGAGCAATATAGTATTTGGGCAAATCAGATGGGACAAATATTGACAAAGCTCTTTTAAGAAGAAGAGCATGGCTTGACGGGAGAATTAGAATACTGTACGTATCACAACATTTTTTGGGGCCCATCAAGAAATTGACTTCAATGTTCTCCTGGTTGCTTTCTTTAGCTGTCAAATGTGGTGTTGTTCAACCCTTCATTAGATGTACATGTATGTCATATATGTACATATGTAGGTACCTGAGGTACATGTATTTTAGTATATGTAGAAAGAGGGGCAGAAGGGGGGGACCCAGAGGGGCAGGCTTTATTTTCTTCTCTCCTTCCCCCTTCTCTTCTTGTGTTGGTCAATGCCCGACCGCAGTAGCCCAGTGCGAAGTCGCATACCGTCTACCTTTATCCCGGCTCAGCGTAGTGTCTCAAATGAAAGTCTCCATAAATACATGGGTACCTAACCCTGGTTGGTGTGCAACACAGACACACAGACATCCGATTATCAGTCTTAGCTCCGACCAAGTAGCTACGTATTAGTGGGAACCAACCCCTCCATCATTGGCCCCTTTCACGTCTTTTGGGCTGGGCTTTTGGCTGGGCGAGTAGTGGCTGCTGCAACAATCTCTCCACTCACGCCAGTGGAAGTCAGACCAAACTTTCTCATAGTCTTTTTTTGCCCACTTCTGCAACTGTCGTCCGGTTCATTCATCATCGTCCCATTCTGCGACGAATCATTCCAATTCTTCTCATACCCTTCCCTTTTTTTTTTTTTTATTCTCTCTTGGTCTCCTTTTTCTTTTGGTCGACGACGACTTGCTTGAACAAAAATCCACTTCCAACTCTGAATCAATTGTTTAGTCTAATCAAGATCCAATTTGTCTTTCTTTTAGCTTCCACTTGTCTGCTAGTCTGTATCTTAATCCAGTTTCATCCCACCGCAATGGCTTCCTGAAATTTGCTCTCTCTCCTCTCTCCTCCTGTCCGCGAGGGCTCAGCGACGACATGCTTCGACATACACCCATGATGATGACCACAATACCTCCTAAACCACCTAAATCTTTCCGCCGCCATGGATCCGCAACAACCAACCTATCCTCACCCACCCACCGACAATAATCCCACCTTCGCGAACGTTCCCTCTAGGACTACGAATAGTACCCCGATCTCCTCCCCGGGTCTGTTTAGCCCTACAAATCCTCGTGCCAATGCCTTCCTGGCACACTCCGCCTCCGATGTCTCTACACCGGCACAGGCTACGGCCAGTCCCTATCTACATCCACTGCAGAATCATAGAGTCCGAGAGTAAGTTCCTCTCATATGGCCTTTCATATGTGGCACAATGTGTGGTACTTTCATAGAACGTAGTTGGGACTAGCATGCCCCGGACAATAGCAAAATTCGGCTTTCAATTTTCTTCTTTATTGATACTTTCCACCCATAATCGGACTTTTTTGTGTTGACTAACCATTGCAAACGTAGGACGCACAAAGCCCTTGTCGACCTGGACTTGATGACGGGACGAAAGATTATCAATCAATATGAAGTGATCGAAGAACTTGGCCGTGGCGTGCATGGCAAGGTGAAGCTAGCTCGAAACTTAGAGACGGGCGAGAATGTCGCGATCAAGATCATTCCCAGGTTCTCTAAGAAGCGCCGTCTGGGGAAGGTCACGGCATCCCCCCAGGACAAGACGAAGAGAGAGATAGCTATCCTGAAGAAAATCCGCCACCCAAACGTCGTCGCTCTTCTCGAGATCATCGACGACCCGGAATTCAAAAAGATCTACATGGTCCTGGAACATGTCGAGTTGGGAGAAGTTGTCTGGCGAAAGAAGGGCTTGCCTTATATCTGCAGCATTGAGAGGAGAAGGATCGAGAAAGAGATGCGGGGGGAACTAAGCACTGAAGAAGAGGAACGTTATATTCAGCTTCTCGAAAGGAGGCAGGCCATGAACGACGTAAAGAGGGCTAAAATGCAGCAGAGTCAAAAAGGCCCGGAGGATTTTTGGAGTATCGAGTACGGTGCTGCAAACGATGACGACTCAGAGGGCCACTCACGTTCCTTAGGTAGAGAAGGGAGCTTCATCCGATCTGCCCATGTAGCGTCATCGTCTTCCAAGGCTGGATCGAGAGCTGTATCCCCGACTCGTTCGCACGCCCAGTCCGCGCCGTCGGGCTCCCGATCAAGCACTCCCCTTCCTTCAGAGTACGATATTTCCTCGGTCGGCGTTGGTGCCGATGCAGAAAGTGATGTTGAGACACCCGGGCCCCTGCGATCTCAACCCGGATCGTCAACTGCCCTAGACAGGACCTTAACCGCATACCCTGAGGATGCCATGTTTCGTGGCCGGTCTCCAAGCATGGCCGATTCTATCATATCCCATATGTCATCAGTTGATTACAATCCACAACCTCACGACCCGTTTGCTGACGATTTCTCGTACGTCCCCTGCTTCACCATCGAAGATGCTCGGGCTACTTTTCGAGATACTGTACTCGGTTTGGAATACTTGCATTACGAAGGCGTAGTCCATCGAGATATCAAACCCGCCAATCTCTTATGGACCAAGGATCACAGGGTGAAGATCTCTGATTTCGGTGTTTCCTATTTCGGTCGACCCATCCGTGAAGGCGAAACCGATGAACTAGTATCAGAGTCAGAAGCCCGTGATTTCGATGATGACCTCGAGCTGGCCAAGACGGTCGGCACGCCTGCTTTCTTTGCACCTGAGTTGTGTTATACAGATGTGAATGTGGAACAACCAAAGATCTCCGAGCAAATTGATGTATGGTCTTTGGGAGTGACGCTTTATTGCTTGATTTTTGCTCGAATTCCGTTTATGGCTGAAGATGAATGGCAGATGTTCCAGAAGATCGCTAAGGAAGAAGTGTACATACCACGCCGCCGACTCAAGCCGGTCGACCCGCAGCATTCTCCATCGTCTACGTCCTTGTACAAACGCATCAACAATGAGCCGTACCGCGACGACAGTGTCCTTGCTTATGAAGAGATTGACGATTTACTGTACGACCTCTTACGCCGCATGTTGACTAAGAATCCCGAGAAGCGGATAAGATTAAGGGAGGTAAAGCGTCACCCTTGGGTTGTACAAGGCATTCCCAACCTCATTGCGTGGATCGATGAGACAGACCCTTCGCGCCGTACTTCTGGCCGCAAGATCGAAGTTGACGAACGAGAGATTACGCGTGCCGTCATTCCTCTCACTTTTCTTGAAAGAGCTCGTTCGGTTGTCAAGAAAGCGGTTGGTAAGGTGATGCACCCACGCACCGAGAGGGCGGAGGGCGGCTCGAGAAGAAGGGCAACTAGCAGCGCTGCCAGCTCGGTTGGAGACACGTCACCGAACTTAGCAACACCACATGTACGAGAAGCTCGCCGAAAAAGCATACGACCCGATGATTATTTCGCTACTGTTCGAGAAAGTGATCACCCCCTATCGCAGAGTGTCACAGCATCTCCTCAAGACTCCCCTGTTTATGACGGGTATGATTCTGCTCAACGTGCGACGAGTTTGGTAGGCGGAGATTTTAGACGCAATGCCAGCGGTTCTGTCGGCGATTTTAACACGCATCCAGATCTGGCAGGACCGCCGTCGACGTCGACATCATACTCATCGATCAGGGGCCATTTGAGCCATCGCCACGGCCGAACAAGATCGATTACCAATGCAATCCTCGCCCTCACGCCTAACAAAGAACCGCTGACAATGCCAAGTACTCCCGCACTCGAAACATGTATCAGGGATGACCCGATTGCTTCCTTGCGAAAGGCCCGGGACATAGGACCTACGGACGAATTGTCTCGCTCGCGGTCAGTGGATCGTGGGCTATTTGGCAATTGCGATAAACGTGCTGAACCCAAAGTGGCTTTGAGCACAGCAATGGCACCGGGGAGTGTTGAACTTCCTAAGCGCCCGCTCCCAATTCAAGCCTCAGACGCGAAGTCGCATACCCCTCATGAAGGAGTAGCCTTACCTTCTCCTATGTTCTTTTCTCCTCGCGCAGTTCGCACTTATCAGCATGGCCAACCAAATTCAGATCCAAACATGCACGAGAACCATTTCGGTAACGTAGAGCCTGATCAACGGCCCATGACAGCCCATCGAGCCATACGGGTAGAAGGCCAGACCCCGCCGCCAAGACTATATAATTCATCTACTCCGGAATCTTTTGCGCGGGCTCGTGAGCAAATGATGCGCCGACAGCAACGGGAAGATGATGAGCAAGCCAAACGCAACGAGCTGATTGCGTCTCACAGAGAAGACACGTCTGCGTATGTTCCCTGTCTTCCTTCGCCTGACGAAGAACTCTCTCTAGAGCACGCCCAACCACCATCAAGAGGGGACACTGGGACTGCTCCAACTTCGGCCTCAGCATCTACGGGTACCATTATGACACCACTGACAAGTCCAAGTGAATCGACGAGTCCTATCAGCCTTGCAAATTTACCTGGCCAAGGTGAAGATTCGCACATATTTCGTTCTGATCCGTCCTTGCCAGCGTTACTCAGCGGTGCAAGCTCAATATCCGCTGATGCCGAGGGAGAGTTCCTTTTAAAACCAGGCTGCCTTGATCGACCTTCCCTCATCGACACAACTGATTCCTTAACCCCACCGGCTCTTATTAAAGAGCCGATCTCGGGTTTCCCTCTTGAGGACGACGAGCAATATCAGACGCTTTTGCTGCCCCACCCCCAGCGTACCTTGACCACATCATCTCTCCTAACCACGAGAGCCGTCGACGAAGATGGGAGCGACAGTGATGAAGGTCTTGTCATGAAGCCCAAAAAACGGAACCCGGCCAAGGATCATACCAGCTCGCCACTAGGCAGGACACTATCCAGCGCAAAGAGGCGTGATACCCAAACAAGTATTGGCAGCACAGAGACGGCTAAGAAGATACTCATGCAAAGTCAATAGGGAATTATACGTTTTCAACGCCTCCATAAACACCCCAAGAGAACATCTGGCTGTTCGTCGCTTTCGACGCAAGACATCGAGACGCCCAACAGGGGCATTCAGGTCTTAACTATGAAACGCCATTAACATCAGTCGTCAACGGCAACTTTATCGGTACTTGATATTCACAGTAACGATTGCAAACAAGTTGCCGCACGATGTCCGGCTTGAATCAATGAATATTTATAATGACTACGGCTTGGCCTATGACTAGTAACGAGGTTTCCGGGGTCATTTAGCTACGATTAATGGCTCGTGTGGGAGTCCATTTATTCTATTATGAAAGATCAATCACCCCTCTTATTTGGGAGAAAGTGTAACATAAGAAGTAAACAAGTTTGAGATGATGGGAGTCTAGTGGCGATCTTGGTGGGATTGAGCGCGATGAGACGATGATGGGACGAGACACGAACGTGCAGATAAATGACAGTTTACCTTGTTCAGACATACGAAAGAGCTTATTACTTCAGAATACGTGGGTTTATCCAGTTATCCCATAAGAAATTGAAGAGACGGAATCGCATGTCAGACGGTCTAGCGCCTCGCTCACAGAAGAGGTGTCGTGTCCAAATTCTCGGTTCTAGTCCCTGGCAATCGTTTCATATCCTCTTCCCTATGCTTCCCACTATCAGACTCGAGAGAAATATCCATCGCATTTTAATTTTCCTCAGACCGGAGACAGATTTTATGGGAGAGACTTTTCTGGCAGCAACCAATCGAACCTCAGAATGGGTTCCGGGCAGAAAGGGATGGGATCATATTTAGGGATGGTGGCAATCTGTTTTGAGCGTTCTGATAGACCATAATTTGATATGCATCCCAACGGAGTTTCCATGGGCATTTTTTTCTAATATTACATTCTTGTCTTTATTCGTTGTGAAATTGCCGTCGTTGTTATAAATGATATCGTATATGAAAGAAATAGGATACAGTATTTACACAGGAGATAACCACCCCATAAGCCCTCGCCATTCTTTTAACGATATCGTTATCGTACCTACAATCTTACCCCAACTAGGGCCTCCTACAGATAAGAGGAGATACATTTACTTCGGTTTGCTGCTCTCTACACTCCGAATGGATATGTTTCTCCTCTTGAAAGCGCCTCTTTCGGTTGTGCCGTCTCGAACGCATTGACAGCATTCGTTCTGTCGAACCAAACGAAAACGTCGTACTGTTTAGTGAGAATAGTCTTGATATAATGACTCCATCTTTCCGTGGCAGGCCTATATATGACGCCAATGAATCGCTGCAGCATTGGTTCCGTCTTTAACCCACGTAAATCAACCATGAACGACGGGATACCTGTGTCGTGCATCACACGCTCGTAGCTATCTGGGCGTGAGGGCACCACATTCATGATTTGCATGGGCTCATCCCATTCATCAGCGGCAGCTACAGTTCCAGTGTGTGTCCCACATCCTATAATAGAGACTTCGCCAGGGAAGTTCTCACGGCACAACTGGCCCAAGTTGATCTCACCTCTCTCAGTACCCATACTTGAGCCCCTCGCATCTCCCAGGTGCGAGTTGTGGGCCCAGACAATAGCCTTGGACCCGGGCTTTAGCTTCAAGAGCCGCGACAGGATGTCGAACATGTGCGTGTCCCGGATGTTCCACGACGTCTTGTCGCCGTGGAACATGGAGCGGTAGTACTTCTCGCTATCGCGGACCACGCGAGCGTTCATCTCCGCGTCTAGGAACGACTCCCCGTCTTCCGGGTGCGAGGCTAGCTCGATGCGGTGCGCTAAGAGCTCCTGCAGCATCTTGATCACCCCTGGCTCGCACTTGGCGCTCCCCTCGAGGAAGGACTTGCGCCCGTACTCGTGCGGGTCGTCGAGCCAGGGTTCAAGACACCCATACCGCTTGCGTGCGGCTTTGGCGAGGGTTGGGTCGACCTGTGATATCGTGTTGGTGTACCCACAATTAGGTCAAAAAGGGGCAGGGGTTAAGGGGCGGCCAACACTACTTGACTAAGGTAACTCACCCGATCGAGATACTCGATCACTGCACGGATCGACGCGCCCATGCTGTAAAGGTCGAGACCATTGAACGATGTCCTCTGGTTCATGGGCAGGTCCGCGTTGTGCTCACGGAGCCAGTCCACGAATTCTTGAACCTCTGAATTTCGCCACATCTGCGGTATATACGATCAGCAAGCATATCATAAGATTCCGTTGTTGTTGGGTGACATGGTAGTTGGTGGTGGCGACTATGTAGGGAACCGCGATTCATACCCAACGGGGGAAATGGTCGAAGACGCGGATAGGCACGTCTTTGGAGCGGCGAGGATGCTGCCGCACATAGTGGTCGATGGACCGCGCGTCCGGCCAGTCGGCCTCGATGGCTACGTGCGTGAATCCATGCTCCTCTATCAAGCGTTTCGTGATCGCTGCGCGGGCCCGGTAGAATTCGGATGTCCCATGGCTGTCACAGTCTTTTAGTACTGTGTGATGTCATAGAGGCCATACCCAAGAGGAGCCGACTGGGTTATCTGTAACTGACCTTCCGTCACCAATGAGAACTAAGCGGGACTTCCCAAAGACGTCAAATTTAGCTCCGAACTCTTGGCTGTCGATCGGTGGGAGCTGCTGGGCGGCGCTTTTGAGGAGCTCTGGCAGTCCGGACGTCATTTTCCTGCGCGGTCGAAATACCATAGAAGTCTAGTAAATAACAATTTTTGATCGGGTCGTTAGTGATAATTCGGGCAGCTTTTGGAACATGGGTATTGTTTAGTCTGTTTGATGCGACGAGGGTCGTTGAGAACGTTCGAGATGAAATTATATGCCTGAGATAGCTATCTTGGCTTAGTTCGTCACGACGTAAAATCGGGCAATGCTCGACACCACAATTTCGTCATATTGACTAGGTAGGTAGAGGTAGTCATATCAGCGGAGTAACAGCTCCAGATATAATCAATGTGTTAATATTAACGTGAGGCAAAGACGATTTCATAAGATAGGAAATACTCGGCCGAGCTTATTTCCACTCCCAAGTGTGTCTATCTGCTTGATATACAGGTACTTTGGGTGTATGTAGCAATTGGCCTTCACTAAGTACCTACCTAACGTAAGACTCTTATAAGGTAATTAAATGGAGAAAGGGGGAAAAGAGAGAAGAAGAGTATAGGCGAACGAAACGAAACTTCGATATAAAGAATATAAGTACCTAGGTACCTAAAATTATATCCGCGTAGAATATTTCACACGGCCATATCTCTAACGGATTAGCTGCCGGTAACTAATACAGGTACATAACATCTCAATGCTTATTCAACTATATCAGCAGCTAGTTTGCAGAGATGTTTTAATAGTTTACCGGCGAATGAGCCGCTCTCCGCTTTTAGACAACAACTATGGTGACTTCTGATATCTCGATATGATCTAGGGTAGATTGAATCACTCTATCTCTATCCATGAACTCGCATGTAAGACTAAAGGAGTCTCGGCTTATGAGATATGAGATGGCTGGTGAAATGCGCACATTATTTCAAGACGAGAATTAGGGTTCGAGGACCGAGCTCAAATTCCAGCTATCGTTGAAGTTATTTAAGCCTATAGAAGCATATTTCGAATGAATCTGTCGCTTGCAGTGGATGAAGAAGAAACCCTATCCGAAGAAAAAAATTTAATTCGGGCTATAAGCCAACCAAAATTGAAAAAGCGATGTTATCATGAATATTCTTCTCTTCTCTCGCCTCCCTATCCCGAAACTTTCCAAGTTCCGCTTGGTTAAAGCCGAGCATTGCGAATATTCGAGCACACAGGTGGAGAGAAATCTATACGTCTCGGCGTCTGCAATCATAGCGTTCAAACGTGAGAGTGTCAGAGACAGCTATGTGGAATATTACTATGCTTTACACACAGCCATCAGAGATAGGTGTAAATAGTCAGCAGTATGTGCTCATAGCCCCTACATAACTCGTCCGTGTAAGAAAGAGAGCGCACCTGTGTTCAAGCATAGACTAGACCATCGTCACTCTTCCCCCCTTTCTTTTCTTCTTCGGAAAACTAGCCTTACTATGCAAATTAGGTAGTGTGAATTATAGCGCGAGCAGTATATGTTCTAAGTGTCTGTCGACTTGATCATTCTGGGTGTATTCTTTCATACCTGTCTGGTAGACATCATACTCAGGCACTCGCGCACCATAAAATCTATAGAGGCTGAAATAGAGTTCATCGAAAATTCCGTGCGTAGCGAGACGCCAGGACGCCTTCACACCAAAGCTAAATGTATCTAGTGGCAGACTGATCTGGAGAGTTGCTGGATTTTTCGCATTGACGTAGAAAAGTTCTGCTTTATTTAAGGAACATTGGGACGCAAAACTGGATGCCCTTCCTCCTACAAATAAATATTTCTTCCAGTGTCGAAACGAGGAGAACCCGTTTCGACACGTTTCGTGCCTACTCAGAAACTCAGCCAAAGACTTCTAACCGAATACTTGAGATGAAAAAGGCCTGAGACGAACTTAAACATCGCCCTAAGCATCATCTTCGGGTCCTTCCTAGGGCCCCGTTCGCCCTAACACGTCCAGCAAATACCTCTACAAGATGGCATCGCGGGAGGATGAAATGGCAGACCGCCTAAGAGACAGTCTCGAGAATCTGTGGAATCGCGTACGACGGGTCATTTCGATGCACAGCTCGGAAGAAATGAACCAGCCTGAACGTGAAGTACGTGCCTGCGTAGGCTGTTTGGACTTGAAGTACCTCGGTGATCTTGTGACAGTACCATGTGGACACCGGTACTGCCGGGATTGCATCCGCGAATTCTTCATGAAGGCAGTGATGAACGAAACACTCTTCCCTCCACGCTGCTGCCAATTTCAAATCCAACTTGAAGACAACCTGCAGTTCCTCAATCCAAACTTAGTTCGCCTGTTCCGAGCTAAGACTGTTGAGTTTTCGACTCCCCATAGAATTTACTGCCATCGACCAAACTGCTCGGCTTTCATCCCTCCAGCTAACTGCGCCGACGGTGTTGGGATGTGTCATGTATGCTATAACCGGACATGTACCCTGTGCAAGGGCCCAGCACACGTCGGGGACAACTGTCCTCGCGACGACGCTCTCCAGAGATTGCTGGACGTTGCTCGGGAGAATGGATGGCGCCGGTGCCCGAGCTGTCACGCAATGATCGAGCGACGTGGTGGTTGCTATCACATGACGTGGGCGCTCCCGGTTAACCTTGAATTTGAGTCATGATGCTGATGTCTTCTTAGGTGCCTATGCAGCGCTCAGTTCTGCTACATATGCACTCGTGTATGGGGAACGTGCAATTGCGATTGGATTGCTGCTCGCGATCAGAGACGCTTGCACGGCCGACCTGGGCGAGCCGGCTGGGTGAACCCTTATTATCACGGGGCTCTCGCTATAGATTCGGGCGGCGAGGACTCGGATTCGGACGGCTCTTGAGGTGCCACATTGTCTTTGCTCTGCTATTTCGCACCTGGTCATGGTGGGCTTGATACATAGGTTAGGTATCTATGACAAATGGGGTGACGGAGACTAACATCGCTGCCCATTGAAGATGCTAATGTTGGTCCTGCAGGGGTTCGGATGAGTTAGAGTTTACTTGGAAATATTATTTTAATGTTTTATTTTGTCGCTCTTTTGAGACATTTGCGTGTATTTTGTCGTCGTCATTCCATAGTTGGTGTTGTCTGAATCCAGTCTATGGAGGGAAAAAAAAAAAGGGGACACCAACGTGAGTTGAACCCTATGCCTCCCCGTACTTGATCAAATCCCTTACTACCCGCTATAATTGAATGGTCTTTCGCTATGATGATAGTCACCCCTGGGGATAGGAGAAAGAAAAATAAAATACAAAAAGAGACATACCCCCCCGGGAGACTTTCGCTGCTAACCCTTCTACAGACCAGTAGCCCTTCCTGGAAGGGCGCACCTACGGACCCCTGGCGCACGAGGGCGTGCCATATAACCGCGGTAAACCTATGATCGAAACGGGGGTAACCCCAACTCCGAAGCAAAGATAACCCCTCTCGGCCACGGGCGTCCCCGTGTTAAAATACCTGTATGTTATTTTGCCATATAACCTTTACATTGAGACGCGTAAGCGCGAAGGGGGGGGAAATAGGGGGGAGGGGGACGCGCCTATTGATCGGTAATCTCCCATTCTTTTCAGCGCAGTAGTGCCTCACCAAAGCCATAGAAACTTGATATTTATATGCGGATCTTGCGAGATTTCTCATTCATTGTAGCTCGATCTAAGGTCCTAATCTACCTTCATGAAACTGTCGAAACGGGCTGCGATCATTTCAATCCTCCTAGCCGGATACACTTGTCGACCCAATTCTCTTTAGGCCTCTTCTCTTGCGACCAACCCCACGTCCTCCATGTGCTTTCAGTAGTAGCTGTGACTTCAGTCTGCCCAGCTACCGACGGTGCTGCCGGCGGAGGCATTCTCGCATTCGAGGGGACGGCGAGCCCGTCTGTCCTTGGGCCCTTGTAGAATCCAGTCAGGAGTTGGTTTACGTAAAGCGAGTTTTTACCTTCGTGCGTATTCCTGTTCGTTGGAGCTTGCGGATCTGGCCAACTTGGATGTCCCATCGGTGCAGGCTGGCCTGAGTCTGGAGCATATACAGATACATTGGGTTGCCGCTTTTTATCTGCATATGCGCCGTACTGTGAAGCGTTGCCGTCCTCAGCAGCGTACGCCGCCGCCATGAGGTCATCCATGATCTTCGACTGCGTCTTTGCTGCCAGCCCATGATTCGTTACACCGGGGGCCGGGGGCTCTTCCATTCTTCTGAAGCCAGAGAACAGTGTGAATTTAGAGGAACCCCCGCCTGTACGGTTTCGTCGTCGTCGACACTTCCATATAAGGAACATCATCGCTGCTATGAACACAAGACCTCCTATTGCATAGACATGGCTTTGATCAGTCCTAATGCTATTTCGTAGCATAGCTCTGGGTTGGGTGGGGTCTTACCAACTGTACCAAGTGCTATGGCCCCGTCCCTGCTCATCACGGGCTTAGCACCGCTTGCTTGACTTGCCTGTGCTTGAATAGCGTCGCTGTTCTGTGGTAGCGCACTCTGTGCGGCACTTGCGCCGATCGAGCTGGTCTGAGTGTTTGAACTGCTGGTGCTTGGAGTAACCAATACACTGGAACTAGGAGTATCCAATATGGTAGAACTTGGAGAAGCTGACAGGCCAGCATCTGAAGTAGCTGACGCGGTAGCACTCGGAGCCGGTGTTATCGGTTGTGACGAGTCTGTGCTGGTACTTGATGATGAAACCCCCCCTGGTTGCTGCGTGGGACTCTCGGCCGGAGGAGGAGGCGGGAAGTTTGGTGATGTCGGCGAGGGCGAATCTGGTTCTCCTTCATCTTCGGAATCAGACAGCTCATGATCTGGAGGGGTACTCGGAACATCATCGCGAACAGTGACCTTTAGGTCATTTGCGCGAGCGCGTCTCCGATAGATTGAGCTCCTTCACTTCGGTTAGGATTTGGGTACAAGAACATTGACCTTGACCACTCACCTCATGATGGGTACGCAACACTATTAAAACCTTGAAATCTAGGCTTCCTGAAAATTGGTGAACAAAAGGGAAGAGCGCAAGTCAACCGCGATGAAAGCAATTCTCATTAAATCAGGACCTGCCGTAGATAGTGAACAGTGAGGGCGCAGCCCGATACTCGAAGTGAAGTGACCTGCGAAAAAAAAAACCACACGTGCCAAGTTGCCGAAAGCAATTGCAGGTGAGGATTTCAAGAAAATGTCATCCGAAGATTTAAACGATTTAAGACGAACCACGAATTTCCCCATACCCCATCCTCAACTCGGCTGCCCAGGATACTTGAAACTCGGGACGTGCAAGCACTGACGATGTCATGTTTCAAACCTCAACCGCCGACGTTGATCGCCTTGGCGCCAAGTTCGCTCACAGTAACATCTAATTCGCTGGAATCAAGACAATCATCGTTTCATCAACTCAATCTAGCTATTTTGAAGCTTAGCATTGGACTCAGATGGTATCGTATGTGCATCTCCAGCTATTTTTGGCATATAATATGCCATATGCAGCGATGAGGAACTAGGAGTGAGCAAGACGATCAACCACTGATAGGCCTTCTCATCAAAGTATCCTATCCTCAGCCAACCATTTCAAATAAGCTGCGAAACGAAACGCGTAAATATTGTCAATACATATTACATGACATCTCTAAATTGTACAATTTCGCTGGATTCTCTCGCTCGTGCCAAGACCTCTCATATTTCTGAGTGGCTTTAAGGACGCTTCGATCTTGTTTTAAGAGTTTTAGGGTCGACAGCGGCTGACCATTCTGCAAATGAGTTTCATGGGTTGCCAATTCTGTAAAGGCATCAGAGTTAACTCTTATTACTCCTTACGTCGTTGAACTTGTCTCCCGATCACCACCATCTTGGAAGAACCTCACGTGAGCTACGCACTTCAGTCTTAACTTCGAGGGATTAGCGTACGCTAAGGAGCTCGACGGTTTTGAAATCACGTACGTGCTTTCTGAGGCTCGTTCTTCGATTTAATACTATCACGCCAAATCCTCAAACACCAACCACCTATCATAGCATCCATCGTCTTTCTCGTCACAGGTGCCGTCACCACCAGTCTATGCTGGTCATCCGTCTTGTCGTCCACCGCAATACGGTTCCCATCGGGATGCATCCACTCGTAATGGCCGCGTTTCTTGACCACATCAAATAGCATTTCCCCTTCCTTCAGCGATTCCCTCCTCGCTCGGTAGCCCTTGGGGAATCCGTCCTGCTTCTCGGGTTGTATCTTTACGATTTTGAAACCCGATCGTGGGAAGGAAGCGCTCTTCAGGGCAAGATTTCCGATGGAGTGTCGCGACATTGCATCCAGACAATAGGGATATCCTGTTGATATCACTGGCGGCAGGTGTTTCAGCTCGAAGATGTGTCTGCTGCGGTGCGACACCCTCGGCATGCCGCTGGCGCTTACTCGTACATTATGAATGAGGCGTTCGAGTGACACCTGGGAAAGCAGGGCTTCACTCGTTGAAGATGCTTGGATATCCCGGGACAGTTCATACAGCGGTGTGCCGTCGACCGTGTGGGCGCGGATGAAGTGGCCAACCAGTAGGAGGATAACAGGTTGGACTATCTCCTCTGCATCGTTAACCAGGACGTACGGAGGAGGATCATCGCCTTCTAGTGAAGTCTCCATCTGGCAAACACGACGATTTCTAGCAAACGCTATGGATCCTACGGCTCGAGCCGCAACGACCTTTTAAGGCAATAAATCACGCGGTTCGGCTGCAGCCGGGAGCGGGATTCTAGGCGCGGGCAGTGCTTCATGACAAATTCCGCGGGTTGAACCAGTGGCTGAGCCTGGGATGACATCATCGTACTTGGAGAAATATTTGATAGAGCTGACGAGAGAAAAGTACACTACTCCGTAGGTACGGTACACATATACATCAACGACGAACGTTGACAATTATACCATACTACCGATGATTTCAATACAACCACTGCATTCTAACTGTACCTCCTATGTATGTATAACAATAGGTAAAGAACCTTCATTCTCTCCTATACAGAAGTACTTAGCAAATCCATAGAGTTGATATAAATTGGAAGTCGATGATAGGGGAAAAAGGACTGGGCAGCTGGGGGGACTGGAACCCTTAGCCTTTATTAAATCCCTCCTTGGTGCCTACCTAGCCTGCTAGCCTGCTAGGTAGGTACCTAGAGAAGTGGAACGAAGTGGAGCCATAGATCTTTTGAAGAACGGAGGATCGGAGGGTCGGATGGTCGGTCTTCATCCCTCTGAATAATTCGTAGTTCGTCTTTCGATAGTTCGATAGTTCGTTCATAATTGCCCATGTAAGTTAATCAATCAGAATTTCCTTATTCTACACTATCTGGGCAGATGTTAGATCGGTCAACTACAACTCGGTACCCAATGACGCTAGGAGACGATATGCCGGGTACTCCTCCGACAAAACAGCGTGTTTTACCTCCCCCGAATCGGCGCCGAGACAAGCCACAGCTTTCGTGCAACCCATGTAGGAGACGCAAGTGAGTATGCCTAGCTATTCCGGTCTCTTCTAACACATCCAATGATACCCTCTACTTACTTTTATAGGGTCAAATGTGACCGCCAACAACCATGCAGGACCTGTTCCTTACGCGGGCTTACCATGTCCTGCATATATCCAGATGCGACATCACGTCCTTCAGATCGGGAACCTCATACTACCGTGCAAAACCGCATCCGTGAACTTGAGAGTCTTGTACATGTTCTTATGCAACGGGCTGCTCCAAAGAACCCGTCGAATCCAACTAACCAAACTTCTGCTGATACCTCTGTATCTCGCACCGTAGAGGATTCACCTGACCCAGGTGTAGGAGCGGCCGGGTCTGGAGAACCTTCCGACTGTGGCACATTGAGGAGCACTTCAGCTGGAGTTAGTTATGTTGACAGTGCACATTGGACCGCTCTTTTGGATGGCATCTCTGAGCTAAAGGATTGCTTCGAAGATACTCTAGAATTGGCTCCAAACTTTCAGCCTTCCATTGCCCCCCAGATCGCTCCAGATTATGGACCCAGCCCATTGTTGCTATACGGCCATTTTGCTCAGGCCAGCAAAGGGGAAATCGTAAGCACGCTTCCAGCGCGACCCGTAGTTGATCGCCTGGTATCCAAGTTTTTCAACACGATCGACTTGCACCCTGGTTCGCTTTTACCTACTTGCCTCGAGTAGAGGAACATGTCAAGCTAATATCACTACCCAGCACTTCTACATAGTGGGCAGTTTATTCGACAAGTAAGCAGGCCTATTACCTATTCCATATAAATGTTTCAGGTTCTGATTGCTGTTCTAAGTACGAAAAATTTTGGGAAGATCCCTTGGCAGCCCCAATCATGTGGGTAGGCCTCTTGTTCGCTATCATGGCTCTATCGACCCTGCTCTCACTGCCACATGGGGGTCATGACGATGAAGTGAACGCTCAACCTTCAGACCTTGAGAGCGCTGTCCTTGTGAGAGTGTACCGGGAGAAGGTCGTTCAGTGTCTAACACTGGGTAAATACACCAAGGGCGGGCCACATGTCCTAGAGACCCTCATCCTCTACATTGCTTTAGAGCACTTGCTCCACGAGGATTCAGAGTTTGGTACCCACCTTCTATTAAGCATGATTCTAAATATCGCTATGAGGATGGGCTACCATAGAGACCCTAAGAACTTCTCAGTTATCTCACCATTCGAGGGTGAGATGAGAAGACGGACCTGGGCTGCAATATATCAGGCAAATCTCATATTTGCGTCCCAGATGGGCTTGCCAAGCATGCTAAAAGATCATCAGATAGATACAGAGCCACCACATAACCTCTTGGACTCTGACTTTGACGAAGACACAACAGAACTGCCGCCATCACGGCCTGATACTGAGCTTACTCCTGTTCTATATATCATTACTAGAAGCCGTGTCGCACGTCTCTGGGGAAACGTTCGCGATATGGCTACCGATACTAGACTTCATAAATACGAGGAAGTCTTAGCAATGGAAGCAAGGTTGCACGCCCACCAATGCAGTCTTCCGCAGACTCTAAAGATGCAGCCTATAGCACAATCACTCGCGGACCCTCCACAGCTAATCATGCAGAGAATCTGGTTAGAAATATGTTATCTGCGGTTACACATGGTGCTGCATAAAAATTATTTCATGGTACCCACTCAGCATAAGCGCTATAGTCACTCGCGAAGCGTCTGTGTGAAATCGGCCTTGAAAATCATTGAGCATCAACATCTGGTTTATGACTTGGTACGTATAAAGATATGCCGTGTTACAGTTTGAACCTCTAGCCTCTTGGAAAGATCTCCTAGTTTCTTCAATACTTCAGCTAACGCTACGGCAGTAAGTGAAACACATTCATTTCTCCGCTGCTCAATTTAGAAACAGCAACGTCTAGCGTTTTAGAGAAAAGAGATGATGACATACTGACACGATATATTCCGGTATTAAGGGTTAACCCGGACGGCCTATTGTATGACTCACGTTGGAAGCTTTCGTCTGTTATGAACAACGAATTTTTACTGGCGACTGGCATTTTATGCGCTTATTTGAAACAAGTCCTTGATATCCCTCAAAGCGCTGTTGAGGGAACAAGCACTGAGGAAATCAGTCAGCTCTTAACGAAGTCCTCCGAATGTTGGCAGAGGTTTAGGAGTACATCCAGGCACGCTCGCAAAGCCATAGACACCATACGCCTGGTCCTCAAAATCGCAGGTACACCTATCGCGAGTTCTGCTGGAGCCGAAGATGAACTCAGCGACATGTTCGCTTTTCAAGGTACGTTGCGTACGTTGCCCCATCTGGGCGCAGCTTAGGCATCATCAAATGTCACACTGCGTTCTTTTTTATTAAGCACCGTCAACCTCGTAAATCCCCCGTTCCATTTTTGCATGTTGTTCCCATGAAGTCATCATGCATGAATTCAATCTACTAAATGATACCTAGAAAGAATATTCATCGTCTCTTCCTAGATGTTCTCACATAACCTGGAACACGCTAATTCGCTATAGATCCTCTTCTTCTAGACTTGAACTTCCCGTGCACATTGAATGGTTTTTATAACGGCGACGACTCAACATCTAGGAGCGATCTTTCTCTTGAATCGACCCCATTTTCTCAACAACATCCTATGGATGACGAATGGATTAACTTGTTTCAACGGGTTTCCACCCAGCCGCATACCTGATTGACAAGAAATTCAATGAAGTTCAATGGAACACCTTGAACTATTAGCCGGCCTTCTGGGAACGAGAAAGGGAGAAACCCGGCATAGAAGATCGTCTTTCCAACCAGGGAGAGACCGCCCTGACCGTCGAAAGCCGTAGGTTCCATCAACTGAAATCCCTCTCACAAGCCCGTCAGTTCAGCCGACAATTCAGACAGTCTCTTGAAGAGCGACAACCTCTTTGTCACTCTAACTTTGTTCTAGGGTGTCTCAGTCTGATAATAAAACCGCGACTAACCCAACAGTGCGGGATCACTGATGGATTGTTTTAACATGTGTACCTAAGAGGTAGGTATATAAAGCCTCAGTTGCATGGCCCTTGAATTTTGGCCTGGCGCTTTCACGTCAGGTTTGATAATTCATTGGCAATTAGCATTCGAATCAGGCCTAAACAAGCGCCCAAAATGTCGGCACCGGCTCAAGCCCCGAAAACGATGGACCAACTCCAAGCTGCCCTCAGACTAAAAGACAAAAGCAAAGCGGAGGCGCTAATAAAAGCCCATCCAGTTAAAGAAGCCTTCCGAAAGTACATGAATAGATGCCTCTCAGCAGACTCAACTAAGAGAGAGTTGCCAGATTGGAAAAAGGTTGACGAATACTTGCTCGACAAGAGAATGTCTTTACCAACACGAGGAGCGGGCACGATGGTGAAGGAAATAGTGACGAAGGAATGTATGGATAAAGCGTACGATCCATTGCCCCATGCCTCAATGTTCGCACTGCGGATCATGACGTTCCTGAAGAGCGAAGAGGGTGAGGCTTATGATATTAGTTTGGAGGGACATACCGTTTGGCATCATAGAGAAGTCCAGTTTGACCGCTGTAAGAGAATCATGAACTTGCTAGGCTTCTTGGTCAACCAAAACCGGGAAATGAAGAGGAATAGGGAGTTGCAGAGAGACCGACAAATTCGGGAGAAAATGAAGAAAAATAACTGGCTATGAATCTTGCTATACATCATAATAATATGACCGAAGAATATCATATCCATAAGTGTTTTAAGATAACATGTGCATCTACTCCACAAAGATTACGTGTCCCTTTTAAGTTGTCATTTCTCTCCTACAATTCTCTGTCATAGAAGCTTGAGAAATGGCGCACCTTGCGGTGAGTGGGATACGTTAGGATAGGTACCTTAGGTACGTAGGACGCTAACACGCGAGATCCCTAGAATCATCCACGAATCTCGCTGATAAAGATAATAGAATACAGCGCTAGTAATCGAGCTCATTGGATGAGGGTTTGGCCTTTTAGAAGCGAGTGATACATTACAGGGGCGCTTTTCACTTAGGTACCTACTCTATGATTCAGCTAAACTCCGATGAGATGGATGGATATTAACTCCAAGATAAATGCTGCTACGCCTCCTTAACACGCAGCTCATCCATCACCTCAACTCATGCCCTCGCAGCACATTCGGCGCAATCCACCACGACCGCGGAAAACTCATCCCCCACTTCGCCACGAGGCCCGCCAGCTCCTCCCTCCTCCCGGGAACAACGTTCACGAATATCCGGTCGCCCCGGCTCATGCACGGCTCCGAGTGCACCGCTCCCTTCTCCTGCCCGATCCGGAAAAAACTACACTCGCCCACCCCGGCTTGCACCAACCCTAGAGGCGCGAGCTTCGTCGTCAGTTGGTCCCGCACCGCGTCCGCTGTGGCCGCGCACCCCGCGCACCGCAAAGAGGTGCACGAGTGCTCGGTCGTTAGGGCGCGCTTGGTGGACCGCGAAGTCGCGCGCGCAGAGGCCTGGTGCTCGGCTGGGATGAACATGGTTGCGGGGCCTAGGAGCGTTGCGCACAGCTTCCAGTCTGTCTGAAGATCTAGCTTTGGCTTTGCTTTCGCTTTCTTATGTGATGGGGATGGGGATGGTGATGGGGATGATGATGGGGGGGGCGGCTCTCTTAGGCCGCTGCCGCCGCGGCTGAAGAACAAGTCGTCGGTGTGCCAGCGCGGCTTGTCGTACGCGGTTGTTGCTTTCGTCGCGCGGATCGTGAGCCAATAGTGGTTCAGGCCGTTGGCCTGAACGAAGTTGTTGACGAATGTTAGGAAGGGGAGTAGGAGGGGGAGGAGGGAGCTGGAAAGGACGGCTTGGGTCCAGTCGTGAAGGCTGGAGGGGATGTCATCTGCTGTGCAGAGTAATGGGCCGCAGTAGCTCCAGAAGGCGTCCTTTTTGACGGACAAGCAGTCGGACTCGAGGGGAGGGTCCGAGAGCCCGTATTTGAGGAACTCGAAGCTTGTTGACGCTGCGAGTTTGTGCTTCATGGTGAAGGTGTTTACAGGATAGGTCCGGAATTCATGTCGGGGCTCCCTCAGCTCCGAACTAATCTTGGCTTGATGTAGGCTGCAGTTAATCTGATCGGGTTTCTTGGTAGTCTTGTTTAGTAATAGTCGCCGGTTCTCGAAGCGATGCCACTCGACTGAGTGAGATTTTTTTAAGATCTAGATATAGTATAATCTAGATAAGTACCTAAAGGTTAGGGACCTAATTAATACATACAATGCAATGTGGAATTAAGCAAGAGATACTATAAGCGTCCGGACAATTCCTATATATACGAACTGAGATGCGGAACCCAACGTGACCTGAAAATGCGCAATTGCCCTATCTGCAGCTTTATACACTTCATGCAGTCCGCCATGTGTTCAATGCAAGAAAAGGCGGAAAGTGGATGTCCGCCTCCCAACGACGAAGAATGGGAGCCTCTCGTTCAGGGCGTTCATCAGCACTCAGATTGGGAGGCCCAATGCCGTTGTGAGGCACAGCATTGTTCGTGCAGGCAGCAGGCGGTCCGACTAAGGTGAACCCGTCAATTTTTAGCGGGGTTTGCGTTGGCGGAGTGCGTGTCTGTTGGATTGGCATAGCGTAATTGGCCCCCTCCTCTTCCTCTCTCACTGTCAATAATGTATATGCCAGGGCGTCGCCGATGGGCGGGTTTGAAGAGGCGTATGAAACATGTGAATGAGTGCGGCATTACGGAATGAGGCATCGTACATAATATGACTTGTGTTTGAATTGCGATTGTAAATTGGGGCCTATTCGCTGTACCAAGTACATCATTCATTCATGCTATGTTGTATCTGGAACTTGGTATCGCGCCAGCAATCTGCAAGTACCTACCTAAGGTTAGAGGACACCGAATTTCATGTGCTTAGTAAGTATGTTACGGACCAGGTAAATAATGGAGATAGTGAGAGTTCACTACCTAAAGGGAGTTGAACCGCTTTTTAGTTCTGAGAATGGCATGTAATGTAGTAAGGCCTTCGAACTCTGGCTTTTTTATTTGTGTGATGATAACGATAGTTGCTATGCTCTGATGTAGTTATCAAGCTATTGTATACAAGCTGTCAACGACCATACCGAGTTTTCGCAACCCCCTGAACGAGCCAGTCCCCATAGTCTTCCAGTCTGATGTAATGAGTGAACAACAACCCCATGCGATTTCGACACACATTGAAGGTAGCCAGCCAGCCTTCATCGATTTGTCGGAGAGTCGCGGACTTTCAAAAGAGTGGATCCAGACACGATATAGCCATCAGTTGGTAGAATGTCGCGTTGTTTCGCAGTATCGCTAGGAGACGTCATATAGCTCCCCCCTTTCACTCCCTCTTCGCTCCCAGACGGTGAATGTGTCTGCCACATTGGATCCTACATATTGCGGCAGGTCGACGCCGAGCGCGGGTCTTCGTCGGCAAAGTGGGCATGTCTAGACGCGAGCGACATTGAATCCAACTTGTCATCCCAAATAGGAGGCATGTCTTTGTCTGGATCCTCGTCAGTTGAGGAAAACCCTGACGGCTTTCTTTCTCGTCCTTTGGCAGCAGCGGACCATGGTAATGTCGACCAGGCCTGGCGAATTCGAGCGACGAACTGGTTGATCGAAGAGGGTTTTTCGTCCCCTTCCTCCTCTGTAATGTCATCTACATTCTTCTTGCTGCCCTTCCCCTTCCTCTTGCGGCAACGTGTCTCTCGATATATGTCGAAGGAATCTCGATGAAAGATAGGGCCAGTGCACTGATGATTAGCTGGGTAGACCTGTTGGCAGGTACAGCGCACGAGTAATAATTCAAGAGCTGGTGTTGATTCTGAATCAGGAACTGACATCGTTACCGTGTAACAGAGGCGTGCAAAGTAAAGAGGTCGATGAACCAATACGCACCGGAAGTTCTTATACCCAGGACGGCTTCACATTACCTTTACTTGGAGCGATCAATTGCCCAACACCCACCACCTTGAAACAATCAATCACTTGACGATTGTAGTTAAGATTTGTTGGGCTAAGACTCTCAGAAGCAGACTGTTGACTTCAACGGCTAAACCCTAACTCTGTATGGCTTGAATTGAGCTTGAGCCATTACATCAATTGTTACAGTGATCATGTGAGCAAAGGCCATTGCTAGTCCCCGAGCGTTATCTTAAACAGAAGTCTCTCATCGATAGCCACCAGCGAGCGCTCTCCTTTGGTAATTAGGTCGCCAAAAGTGTTGACGATTTTATCTTCTTCTTTCGTGGCTTGGACGACAGTCTCATTGTCTTGGCCTTCTGCCTACTTCCTCTTGGCTCCTTCAAAGGAGTAAGATAGGAGGTAGCTAGGCTTATCTTGGGGATATTTTTCGCCTGAGCTTGGCAGTATGCGCCTTTAGTAGAGGTCATAGCCCAGACCAAAGCTGTGCCTCAGACCTCAATTGAAAATAGCGAGGCGCTTATTGATAGGTTCCGAAGAAATCGGATGACTAGAGCTAAGTGGCCGCCGCTGTCGGTTTGACCATATGTTTATAGAGGTAAGCTAGTATCGAATAACAAGCCCCGCAAGCTCGGGATCTTATGGTAGCCCCCAAGGTTGAATAATGTATGTAGAAGAAAAAACCTGACCATACATGCATCTCTCACATGCATATAATCTGCCTTGGGGGTCCCACGCCGCGGGGGGGCCGTGTTTCACACTTTTATCGACGTTCCTCCTCCCGGCAAGTTCCTTAGTAAGAAGTCTTTTATGAGACCTAACCCACTGAGTTAACTTCTTTCGGAGCTTAGGCATTTTCTTATGCTGTCCTTTAAGAGAGAATCATATTGGTGGTGTGTCAGCCAGTATAGTACGGTGCATTATTGTTTATCGGCTTGTTGATAAGCTATCCTGTCTACGTATGCGGTATATAAGCTGGTTTATTGATACAGCAATAGTGAACGATTGCTGTTCCAACTGCCGTTCGATCGGCAAGGTTTTCCTGCGTTGACCGATGGTCAAGTAGGAGATATCGCTTGTCGTTGTAGCGAGTGGCCGGGACTCGGGACCGAACACACCCGCCACGTGTGGTTTCAAGGGGTTTGCAGGAGAGATAAATCGCAACGTTAAAGACAAGAGGCATCATACCTACCATGCTACCATCTTGATACAGAAAACTCCCCACGTGCAGTGACAGGACAGCAAGCTTAATAAAAAAAATATTAGCCATAAGGGTGAAGGGATTCTTTGAAGTCGGACCAGGGGAGCTACATTGGCTCTCCCTGAACTGTAAGCACCTTAACTTCAATTCTGGGCGTTTTATTATGATTCTTTAAACACGCGCACATTGTATGACGACATAACAGATACTTCACGTCATTTTCCGTAGCATCTCCTACTTAGAACCGACTAGGACAAGCAGATTGATACTAGTGAATTGCCGATTTGTTGGTTTACCCGTTCTTCATTACGCTTCCGAAGCGATATCAGCGCGGCTCCTGGTCCAACGAGGTCCAACGCTTGGGCGCTTGTTCTGTGGGGAGAATCGCCGCAGACAGGCAGAATGCAGTGATCTTTTTCAGGTGGGGGTATCGAGAGTAGCGCTGGGAGCTGCGCACGACCCTCACATGGAACCCCCTGTTAGATTCAGGAACGGTTATGATGCTATACTGTAAGATATAACGGCTGGATCGATTCACAACACGTGCAGGACTCTGGTACAGAAGGGAAACTTTGGAGAACTTGCTTTACCATATCGAGAAGGAGATTGTCGTCAGTCAGTCAATCAATCGAAGACGACAAACTTTTCCAATCGCTCAGTTTGTCGAACTACCTTAGCCCCCAAGGGTCTCGCGCGAGGGATCTAGCTACGCCGCTCACTAACGAAAGAGGTAATCCTGATAGTTGGCAAGATTGACCAAACACCCGATTTGATTTGACGTCACGGACAGAATAGGAAGCATTCCATGAAGACAGTGGCGATGACTAACTAAAGAAAACTGATAGATCACATCTATGGAACTAAATTTACAATCTCACTTCCGTCTATGAACTGACCCTTAGGTACGTACGATGGGGTGATAACATACTGTGGTAGATCGATTTCTTTGAAATATGCTTGTTTCTCTGTTGTGTTGTATCGCTATGCGAGCTATGTAAGTATGTACTTACTATCAGAGAAGTATATCTCATACATAGTACTTCCGTTTTACGGGAAAAGTGTGTCGATCATGCCCGGAAGGGAAATTTGAACCTTTGAAGTCTGGAAATGGGTCAAGTTTCTCAGCGAGATTGGGGGCAGTTAGCCTAGGGCTGTAGGTCCAGGTTTAGGAGCGGAGATGGGGTCTAGCTGATGAACCCAGGATTGAACTCAGCCACCCATTGGTCAAATATCTGAACTAATAGAATCCTTCTGGGGAATAGCGGTTAAGGTCCATGGAACTATACATCAGACTGTAGCAATATGTATGTCTCGTGCATAGATAGACAACTCCATATTACCTGTTCGTAGAGTAATGGAAGAGAGCCTATGAAAGTACGGTATTTTGCCCGCTTGTACTATGTGAGGTATTGGTGGGGATATTCGCGAAGTCCGGGTCCGCACGTTTTTGAGACACCCTGCGCACCCTGCAGGTTTTTGGAAATGGATTGGTCGCTTAGGATAGGAGGAGGCAGAGGAGAGACCCAGAAGGATTCTATGCTCCCTGCGGATGGTCGCATTAAGAATAAGCGTGTAACTACCCCGAGCCCGTATAATATGCCAGCCAAGAAAGGACATGGGACGAGGCAAGGTCGGATTGCAGCAATACCACAGGTACAGAAGGATTCTCATAAAGCAGCCATAGTCGGCCCCCCGGACAGGTTCTTGAGAAGAGAATCCCCGTTTCGTCCTTGCCACGGCGTCAGCTGTGTCGTGATAACTCGATTTCGATTTGTTTCCAAGCAGAAAACCATGCTCTTCCCCAGGATATCACCAAGTACAACTCTCTTGAGCTGAGCAATTCGTGCCGACCTTAAACGGCATCAGCCGTTCGAAAAACAAAACACCATGGCGCAATCACCGGAACGTCCGCCGTATAGCACACTCGAAGTCTCTGAGCGAGATCCCGAGACATACCAAAAAGAGGTGTTGCAGTACCCGGATCACAGTATACCACAGGCCGTCCCATTAGAACAAGCGGCGGCGGGGGCCACACAATCGTTCTACAGCCCCGAGTCGGCGAAAGAAGTCATAAACCCACCACAAAACGTATATGCTGGAGCCGGCGCCGTACCAGCAGTGTATAAGGACCCGAATGGTGTGGTTTATCAGAATGCTCCCGCATACCCCAATGGCGCAGGCTACCCAACGGGCCCGGGTTACGGGGACGTGACGGCCTATCCGAATAGCGCGTATCCTAACAGCGCATACCCCAACAGCACTTATCCTAATAGCACGTATCCCACAAGTACTGGTAGTCCGGTGGAATCCAATGCGTATGGAACTAGCCCATTAACGACGACCGAGCATGGTAGTCAATATCCTCCCCCAGATGAGAAAGCGGCTCCCGCAGCCACGATATGCGGTCTTCCGAAAAAGACGTTTTTCATATTATTAGGAGTTGGAATTGTTGTAATCGCACTTGTAGCAGGACTGGCAGGTGGCTTGGCGAGCAAGAACAATAACGGATCAAAGGCAGTAGATCAGTCAGGATCATCAGGGTCGAGCTCTGGATCTGGATCTGGAAATCCAAAGGACCCAGCATCGACGAATTCCACTGAGAAGTTCATTCTCGATAATTCGAAAATAACCGCCTCCAATTGGACGGATCCCAATGGCGTGGTCCACAGGACCGTCTTCTTCCAGGACGCGTATAATTCAATCATCGCTCGGCGATGGGATTCCGATAGCAAGTCGTGGACGACGAATAACTTGACTGAGTTGATGGCTGCCACGACCATGCCTCTCAATCCACAACCGGGCACTCCCCTAGCGAGCGCATCGATGGATCACAACCCGACATTCGAAACGCATGTCTGGTTCACGGACCCTGGTAACATCATAAGGTCGATGGCGTCCTTTGACGCATTGAACAGGCCGGATAGCTGGGATAATGATACTCTCGATGGCGCTGTTCTTGAGACGTGGCCTGGAGGTCAATTGGCTGCAATGTGGCAGCGCTGCTGGGGTGCGGATTGCAACGGAACCTGGGTTGTAGCATATCAACGCCCAGAAGGAGCAATAAAAACTGCCAACAGCAGCACATGGGCTACCGCAACGGTCGCAGTTGAGTCCAGAGATGTCGCCGCCAATTCCAGTTTAGCCATCATCCCTCAATTGCGCGGACCGTGGCTCGACCGCCTGGAACTTGTCTCCGAAAGAGTAAATTCAGACAGGACGGGATCGATGAGGTTGACAAATTATAACGACACTTGGAATGGTGCCGATCAAAGAGGTAAGCTGATGCTGACGGGCTCATATTTATGAGCTCCCCTAAGGCCTAGAACGGACTTATATGCTGACGCCATCTAGTGACCGAGCTCCAATCCGACATCCCGCTTCCGTCACCAACCCAGCAGTTCGCAGCAACGAAATGGGCCAATTGGACCCAAGGGCTATACATCGCGCTGCTGAAAGGCGGCGAGATTCAAGGCAACCACTGGGACGGGAGGCAGATGAACGCCATCAACAGTTTCAAGTTCAACTCTGGTCCCGAGAACAACTTCACAGCCATCGCAATGTCGCCGGACGCCATGTTCTACGGAATCTCCAACGACGAGATCCTGGAGTACTCGTTAGACACGAACGATCCATCTAATTTCAACTACGTGGGCAGGGTTTTCCCATGAGCTTTGCACCAAAAAGCAACAATTGTATTTTCCTTGTCAGTACCCTAAAAGGCTAGGTTGGTTAGGAGATTAGGTCATACCTATGGGAGGGCACAAGGGAGTTGGAGGAATAACTTGTCTGCCTTCCACGCATGCTGGTACACAGCGCTATCTACTATTTTCTATTCTTGTATAAGACGACCTTACCCCATTCCCAAGTCGGATCAAGGGCGGTCTTTTTTTGAAACGAATATCATGCGGAGGCAGGATTGCTTTACTCATTGTTTGTCCCTGCTGTAATTCTACTTGCATGGTCTACTTGTATGTATACACGCTACGTGGGACGATATACCTATCTACCTCCTAAGATACCTTAACAATAGAAAGAGAATCAAACCAATAGCTTGAACTCAGACCCTTCACTCTGTCTCGGTGAAATATAGATTAGATTATTGCCAACATTGAATTCATCTAGGCATAGTGCACGTACGAGTAACAGTACCTATCTAATATATGCCATGGCAACCGAAGTTATTCTCAATTGAAGACTATGTCATCGAAATTGAACAATCACCTTAATAATAGCCTCGATATACGTATGAATCTATTTAGAATGGTCTTAGTCTAAGACATAGTTTTAGTTCGTAATCGTGACGCGGTTTAGTTGTCAACGACGTCATAATATCAAAGAGGTGTCTCTCAGGACCAACGGGCTCCTCTCATTCGGTTCTATGATGATGGCTCGATATGAACATAACTAGGTCAAGCTAAGCAATCCAGGTGGCGGGGTAATTAATTGGTAAATCTGATGAACCAAGTTTGCTGCATGTAGCAATTGGCCTGGCTGCTATAAGATGAAGACAAGCCATGCTTGGAAGGATGTTCATCACATCTTAAGTTGTACTACAGACCATCGATAAAGGGTAACTTGGGAACCCAGTGAATAGTACGAATATCTGAATAACAGCCATTCACCTCTCAAGATCGCAACTTGCATATACACATTTAAATCGTCAAACAACACCAAGTATGGCATCGTTTTCGAATACGGATACCGGCGATAAGCCATCGGGACCATACTACAACAAGAACATCGACGAAAGTGTGACCCTTAAGGAGAAGGTTGAGGCACTGACTAAGTTCGTATCGTCATGTAAATTCGGCATGATGACGACAAGGGATCCTTCGAGCGGCAAGTTGGTGTCTCGCTGCATGGCTGTCGCAGGAAAGGTAAGCGAGCAAAAGGAGTACTATTATCCTGCCACCTTCCCCATCCGCAGATCTAGGCCATGACAAGAGTCGACCAGCAACTGAATTAGGGGACTAACCACGATCATCAATCTCAGGAGGGCGGTGATATCGACCTGACATTCACCACGAACACAGAATCGCACAAGACAGACGAGCTAAAAGCAGACAAACACACCAACATCTCGTTCTGCGACAATTCAGGCCAATGGGCATCGTTTGCCGGCGAGGTGAGCATTTTGACAGACCGTGAAGCTGTCAAGAAATACTACAGCCCAACACTCAAAGCATGGCTCGGCGACCTAGGCGACGGCATTCACGACGGGTCGGAGAACGACCCACGCATCGGCGTGCTCAAGGTCAGGACCAGCTCCGTCACGTACGCGATTACGGACAAGACCCTGGTCGGCAGGGTTGCCGAGATCGCTAAGGGCACCATCACGGGCGAGGCGGCTGGCGTTAATAAGTTGAGGGAGATTAGCGAGGACGAGGTGCAACAGTGGAGGGCTACCGCTTCGAAGGAGGCTTAGGACGGCACGGGATGAGACTGTAAGTGCAGGAATTACCTCGTCTGCTGTAACCTATAGGTGTTGGTGGTTATAGGGGAGGGAGTTGAAAATATCACATGTGAATATTGTGTATCTGTACCACCAGATCAGACTGTCACCTATTCAGGAGAATGATGGGAGGGAAGGATGAAGTAGCGGTCTGAGTATAATATTTATAAGATTGTTATCGATATTGTCGCCGAACTGTTCAGACCCGCTGATTAGTCCACTCGCCCAGCTCAGGTTCATAGTAACACTATTAAGATGTGACAGAGGGCAATAGTAACGACGGATGTGCGCTTAATACGCGACCATCAGCCGGGTTGTCCATACATTCGCGTCTCTTTCTGCCGGACAAGGCTCTCGAAAGAGAAAGTAGGTCGGTGCTTGCGGAGGCTCGGAGGTATGAAAATTAATTTGGGGATTTGGAAGAATTAAGTCAGCCAAGTTAGTGGACCAGTCAGCAGTGGGCATAGGGAACCGGTTCGGGGGAAACTGTGCCCCTGTAAGGTCATAAAAGGTCAAGATGGGTCAAGTGCGACACCCTAAACGCGGGCGCTACTGCGTTAATAGACGCCAATGGATCTGCAATTTATGCTGATGTAAAGTGTTGGTAAGGCTTGGAGTGGCGGGGGGTACCTACCGGCGGGGATTTTGTCAGAATTGCGCTTGCTGACCAAACTCCCTAACCTAAGTTGCTAATTGCCCCTCCTGACCTGACAACCGACAACCCTTTCCATCTATGTCTCCCCGAGGTTCTTATCAACAAGTCCAAACCCTTCACAACCCAAAAAAGAACAAAAAACAAAACGGGGCGAACCTTCGTGATATTTCTAGCCTACATACCTACATAATGCATCCACCCTCGTATCTGATTCGCGACCTACTTGATTTAGTCTTACTCTTCGATCCAGTATAAGATACTCTCGTAGCAACCCTTCCTTCTGCCCCCCATGAGAGCCTTATCGCTTTCCATCTCCCTCCTCGTAGCAATACTCTCTATTATTGTCTTTCGCACACAAGTTATAGAGCTTGCGACTACATCTCTCAACACTCTGCTAGAGAACTTGAATAGATTATACGACGACAATAGTAAGAGTAGCGGTAGTAAACTTGCGACCGATAGCACCTCAGTAACAACGACCAAAACCGCCGAACTCGAGTCCGAATCACCCTTCTATAACCCCAAAGAGAAGCTCGTCGCGACCGAGATGTCCGTCCCTCGCGCGATACGCAAGGTGTTTCTAGCCGTCGAACAGGCCGGTAAGCAACTCGAACATTTTAGATATATCCGTTATGCTACAAGTGTGGCAGACACGGCTATTGTAGAATATTCGCATAGGAAAGAGACTGACATTATGCAGAGGGCGCCGGAGCCCGAGTACGACGTTCGATCGGTACACCACAACTACGCAACTTCTCGCCCTTCCTAATGCTAGACCACTTTAGCATCAAACCCGGCGCAGGTTTCCCCGACCATCCACACCGCGGCCAAGAAACCATCACATATTTGCTGTCAGGCGGCGTCGACCACGAAGACTTTGCGGGCCATGCCGGTACTATCGAGGCTGGTGACCTTCAATTTATGACGGCCGGTCGCGGCATTATGCACGCCGAGATGCCACGCCAGAACCCAGACGGCAGCGCCAACGTCGGTTTGCAGCTATGGGTCGACCTGCCCGCTCACCTGAAATCCTGTGAACCGAGGTACCGCGACTTGAAAGCCCACGAGATCCCCCATGCCGACTTGGATGGTGGCAAGGTCCATATTAAGGTCATTTCAGGGCAGGCGGCCGGCGTCGACAGTGTCAAGGACTTAGCGTATACGCCGGTTTGGATTTTGGACGTGGAGATGAAGCCGGGTAGCAAGTTAGCGCAACCGCTACCCAAAGGCTGGAATGCCTTTGCGTACCAGCTTGAGGGATCGGCCGTGTTCGGGTCCGGCGACAATAAACAGACTGTCGCGCAATACCACAACTGCGTGTTCGAGCCGGACGGCGATGTCGTGCTTGTCGAGGTTCCCGAGACCGCAAAGGAGAACGCGCGGTTTGTGCTTATCGCCGGCCAGGTGCTCAACCAGAAGGTTGTCCAATATGGACCATTTGTTCTAAACACGCCCGAAGAAGTGCGACAAGCGTTAATAGACTACCAATTCCACATGAACGGATTTGAAAGGGCCAAGGATTGGCAGAGCGAGATTGGGAAATCCATGGTTGGTTAAGGAGTTAGCCCTTTGGATTCATCCCCCCAGAAACCCTCAACGCCTAACCTCCCCGCCACACCCGTTTTGCCATGTTCTTGTACATAGTTGTTTTCTCTACCCCTACAATTACCTGCATTTGCTCTGCTTATTGGGATACCTAATAGTGCGGCCTTGGCGTATAGGGATGAGTTGAATGGACATACAACGAAAAAGAAATTGAGTAGTGATTATTTCGGTCCCCTTTCCTCTTCTCCCGTTGCGACTTAAGTGAATTTGTCATTAGAAATTCCCTTTCGGTCGCTTGACAGGATACGGATCCGGCAAGTTCATGACCCATTGGAGCCGCATTAGTTCATCTCTTGAAGGCTGAAGGCCGCTGTACGAAGAGAGTTTGCGTGGATGCACCCCGGTTACTTGCTTCAGCCGAGGGTCATTTAGGATTGCGGCAGCTTCTAGGGGTCGGCCGGGATGCTGTCCCTTGGGTATGTTGTCGTAGCTGATTCTCCCGCTCTGTCTCGACTGTTTCGTCCCCGCGGTCTGACTGCTCTTCACCTGTGGGCTAGTTTTACCTCTAGATGAACTAGAGGATGAGGAAGAGAGCCTAGAGGTGAGCGCATTCGACGCCGGTGGCGGCTTGCTTTTTCTCTGCTCAGTCGACATATTTGGAGTGTGTTTCATATGGGAGCATATGTAAATAATAGTTCAAGTAAATAGTGGTAGGTACTTATACATAAGTAATTACAGGTAGTTACCTAGACAAAGGAAGTGAAACAGGATGCCTTGCGCAACTTCCCGTGGGCATAACCTCATTTTTATGACTGTCTCTCAAGAACGAGGCTCCGGAACATTCGCACATGTCGTCATTCCTAGTCACCTCATTCGCCAGGCTCATGCGCATGTGTCTGACAAACCTACCGAAATAATTGGGGGCACCACGGACAAACAGGTTACATAGTTGGTATATGCAAGCGCTTGTAGCCTCAACCGCAACCCGCCTGCCCGCTCGGTGTGATGCTGTAGCGTAATTCGTACCTCTGCCTGCCTGCATTGGCGGCGGCCTTGTCCCACCCAGCCTATGGGATGCCCGGGCTTGGCTACCTGTAAGCTAGGCTAGGCTACCACAAGGCAAGTTCGGATCTCGCACCATTCAGGTGAGAATAGACAGGAGGCAATACGTAAGATGGGGTAAAGTTAGCGGCGCGCGGCGCGAAACGGGGGATAGGGATTTTTTTTCTGAGTCATCCGTCCCCGGTGCGCGACCCGTTTTCTGTGTTCGCAACGGGGCACATCCTTCGTGCAGCCCCGTCATGCTGTCAGCGTCGCATATAGGTGTTGTACACACAGAGCCATACGAGACATGAACATGATCTGATCCGCCTCTTGGATGCTGGAGAGACCGTCGGATGGGTATGGATTCCACTGCATAAAGACGGTATGGGATCTTGGGGAGGCGGGCAGGTATCCTGTTGGTTGGTAGGTAAGAGCCTCCATAGGTATCTATAGTTTATCGGACTCCCGATACCGCAGCCCTGGCTTTGTAAGTTGATAGGTAGGTGTGCAGATGGGGGCGTCCAGTCGCTATGCTAGGTCGATGCCGTGTCATCCCTCCCACACGTTGGTGCTAAATCTCCTCAGCTTAATTCTCCCCTAGGGCAATATTCTGCGGGTTCATGCAGTATCGGTTAACGTTACACCGAAAGCCTAGCTAGGGTCTCAGGCAGCCTAGGATGATACAAATTAACTGGCAAAGTAAGACAAAATATATAGAATCATGTGTGCATATATGTAAGTGATATAGGGGGTACTAAGGTACGCATTACCATGGAAGCGAGAAGTAGGGAGGGAGAAAAAGGGGTGATCTTGGGGACTCTCAACACAACGTGTAGGTTGGCCATGCCTCCATGTTGGACAAGCTGGTGAAAAGGTTTTTTAGATTATTATTTAGTCGATTGAGAGTGAACTTGGAAGGGTACCCATAAACGCAATCGAATTTGTAGTAGCTAGCGAATTTCAGTCGACCGAAAGCTTCCGAAGCCGAAAAATACCAAATAGGGGAGTCGTTACCTGGCGGTAAAAGTTAATAACAAGACCCCCAGGTATCTCGAGGGGCAAGCAGCTATTGAATCCTCGGATCTTTATATCCGGGAGAGTATGACCCAGCTAACTTATAGGGTTCCTCGTCATTCTCCGTGAAAAGAGTGTAATATATGTATCCAACCGACTTCGGCCTACACTCTCCGACGAGGATGATTGCAGAATATTCTGCAAGATAGACGCGCCAAAATTGCCTCAAATTACACCTGTAAGCATATTGGTTCTCCCAGCTATGGTTCGTCCGGACGAAGGGACTCTCGTTACTCTAAGAAGCGTTGAGGACAGTGAAAATCCTCAGAATGAGGGGCGCCTCCCGGCATATCCATCTAGAACTTCAAGCGCCCATCTCTTAATTACTCGTAAATAGTAGCGCTCATTTTGGGTACCGGTAGGGGCATCCAGGCTTGATTATCACCTGTCAAATCTCGGTAAGAGGTCTTTGAAGACCATCAGTGGCCAGTGGTATATTAATGATAGCGGCTATAATGAACAGACATATACCTACCGTTTAAGCCTCTTCGCTAGTCAATAGGGAACCTCCTTCGTTACATCCTTCAAATGGTTTACCTTACGCGAGTGAAGGGGGAAAGACATGATTTGGGGGACCAGCCCCCCTTACCCCTGAGAGCAGATGGATACACCCTCTATACCAAATTCGGAACGGCAAGACGTGGTGAGAATGGTACAACTCTCGTTGTTTGGGGATTAATTAACCAAATTACTTCCATTATCTATCGAGTATCACGGTTTCATACACTAGGCTTAGTTCCTCGTCCTAGGAGGCCTGAAGCTCGTTGGGGTATGTTGTGGCCCTTGCTTGAGTGCAATGTATAGATAGAAATCATCTATTAGAGATAGTCAGCATCCACCAAGTGATAGGTGGATTTCTCGAGACTCTCGCTACGACTCTAATATTGCTGATGCTAGCCATGTTCGTCTTGATTGACCACGGTAAGCTATAGGAGAAAAGCTTTCAGGAGGTAACCACGCAGTGGAACTTCCATGGATATTTTCTCTGATATATTTATGTTACTACAGGGATACACCTAGACGCGACGTCAACCTTGTGTGCAAGTAACTACTATCTTACTCTTCATAGCATGCGCCCTCCGTAATACGATTATACTTAGGTGCCTAGCCAATATCGATAGAATGTTATATTAATCGACTACGACTTTCCCATGTGATTGAATGGCATGGATAGTATGTATCTTATTTGCTTGTCGTTTTATTTAATTATATTCTCCAGTTAGCCTTCTGGGTACCTAGTCCTTAATCCCTTGCTCTCATCATCCATGGTCCCAAGAGACCCTCCCTCATAAAGGCTCGAACAGGACGAATCAGGGCGGATCTACCCAGATTTCATATCTTGAATTGAAGCTTATAATGCAACATGGTAGATAGCCACGTGGGCAGCCAGGGGTAAGTTCCATATTATCGTATGTGACTCCGCATAACTTATATTGTCCTAGTAACATATCTGGCAACCTGTTATCAGGCAAGACCTCTGTCGATTCTTCTCAACAAAGACTAGAACATGCCGGTTGAATGAAATTAGATCTACAACAGCTAAAAACGGAGTCCCCTTCGTCTGCTTTTGTAATGACTCTGACGCCCGCAATGTAACTACCTGCAGGATACATGATGCACGAGAATTATATCGCAAAAATATCCTCGTTTGGGGTAGTCCCACCGGAACTTGAAGGAACAAAAGGCTAGGCTAATGGGAAATATATTATACCTTAGGTACTCACAATGCCCACATAGTCTAGGTAGCCTGAAGAGGGGGTATACGCCGACGAGAGGTTCGTCTATGTGCCTTATAGATTTGAGGTGAATATATTCAATCCCATGGAGCCTATCCTCGTAATTGTAAGGTGGACCGGGTAATTCTGCAAATACTTATATCGGTAACTAGTAGTAGGTACTTGTTGTTTGCTCCATTGTTTAGTATATCTGACAACATATTTTACGTGTTAGGATAGGAATTATACCAGAATATTCGAATAAGTATATCCAGCTACTACTTAAATTAATTATCCCGGCATTCTTAGAGTAATGTCACCCTATTTCGAATCACATACGTCAGGGCCGGTCTACCCATATAAAGTTCCACCGTTATTACCTGCATCTATATAATAAAGTGGTGTTTCAAAGAGACATGGTCGGGGGAAAACACGTGGGATCTATATTTGGCTATATTTGGCATGACTTAATATGGAATTCGTGAAAAAGCCTACGAATGGGCGAATTCAACTTATATGAGGGTTTCAGACGAATAGATTAAAGTTAATGGAGATATCGTCGATCCCGCTTCCAAACATCATCCCGTTCTTCAGAACCCCGGGCTTTATGTGCCACTACTTCGCTGGCAGGGATCCAGGGGACTTTATTCCACGTGGAAGCCATGTGGTCGTGGACCCGGTTGAAAGGAAGCTTTTTGAACAACCACCATGGGTTCGGAATCGATCTCTCCGGCGGAGACGACCCCAATCGGCACACCCGCACCTGGAGAATGATTCAGGCGTCATATTGTATTAATATTGAGCATACGCATGCAAGTGATTTCATTTAGCCGTTCTTGGCAGGGACCGATGAATACTACGGTGTAAAAGACAAAGACCTCCACTTCACCTAGGTGGGATTCTGGGTACGACGGACCCCTATAAATATTAAGCTGGGAACGAGGGTAAATTTGACAAAAACCACCCCATCCATATTCAAGCTTTTCCACGGCCTAACCCCTTTATTGTCTAAGACTGCTACAATGCTTTACAATAAGCTTCTCCCTGTTGCCATGCTTCTGGGTGCATCAGTTGCCCAGAACGCTACCCTCCGGTACATGCCCTTTGGTGACTCCATTACGGAGATCATCTGCTGGCGTGCGAAGCTCTGGGAGAAGCTGAAGCCTACTGAGTGGGGATCCGTAGATTGGGTCGGTTCCGGTAGAGGAGAGAATAACTGCGGTGACAGCAATTATGACCGCGACAACGAGGGTCACTCGGGCTTTTTAGCCATTGACATTGCCAACCGGAAGCAGCTTGTCGGTTGGCTCCAGAGGAACCCAGCGGATGTCATCACGATGCACCTCGGCACCAACGATATCGTCCAGCAGAACAAGCCGACCAACGATATCATTGCTGCTTTCACCACTCTCGTCGGCGTTATGAGAGACAGCAATCCCAATATGAAGATCGTCGTAGGTTTTCCCAATGCTCCACAATACCTCCCCTATATCCCTCGTATCGACGGCTGCTAATCTTATGGAATTAGGTGGCCCAAATCATCCCCATGGGCTTCGGAAACTACAACACCCAGATCCAGAATCTGAATAAGGCCATTATCCCTTGGGCTCAGGGTCTCAATAAGACAGAGTCTCCCATCTGGGTTGTGGATCAGTACACGGGCTTCAGTGGTACCACTGATCTGCGCGACGGTGTTCATCCAAATGCTTCTGGCGACGATAAAATGGTTAATGTGTGGTATCCGGCTCTTGTCAATGCCTTCCAGGTCGCTCAGGCCGAGAAACAAGCTACGGCTGCTAAGTACGTGAAAGTCCCTTTCACTGCATAAAGCGCCTGGTGTGTATTTCCGAGACCGCTGAAGGAAGCCCATCTAAAGGTTCTTGTGCTAGCCCTCCAGCACAAAATATTATACTTACCTGCATACCTATCCTATTCGTTGTATATATTGAATGATGGTATTGGAAAGTGGATCTAAAGTTACCTATATAGTTTAAGTAGTTCTATTATGGTGCTATCCTTCAACTGTGAGAGTGAATGCCGACTCCCTGAGCTCGTGTAACATGCTCGGTGTTGCGCTGTGCCTGACTCCCAAAGCTACATAGGAATCAGGAAATAGATTGTTGATAAAATAGGAACGATGGTAAGCTAAAGTCTCTCTCCGCGTCAGAACGGTGGACATGACGGTAAGGTTTGAAACCCCAAGTTGGGATCTAGGGAATGCTGATATTATAGTTCGCAGATATAATTGTACCACTATAATCCTTCGGCGTCTTGTAGAAAGTACCTAACAGAGAATGTTGTCTGCAGTAAGTTGACAGGAATGAGAACCTCGACATGGAGATAAGGTGCTTCAGGATTCGCACTAGTACTAATGGTATAGATAAAGATTTCCAATGTGTAATGGAAGTCAGAGGTTGACAGTACTCATCTGCACGGCAACGGGAATAGTATGAATAGATGAATAGGGTAGAGAGGCGTAAGAAATACGAGGTCACGCAGCTTGGTTTGACCAACCTACCAACAAATCTATACGAGAGTAGTAGCAGAGAACAGAGATACTTATATGGATGGCTCCCGTATTAAACGTATTTCCAATGCCCTTCAGGAATCCCAAGGAACCCCGAGATGTTGGTGGCATTATATTGAAATTGGTTGAAAGGAAGAGTGGTCGAGTTAACAGTAATCCGCCAACCATGATTACCAGGTACCTTATTTTTAGGGCCTTCCCCCCCCCCCCCCCTTCTGCCACAGTGTGTTTGTTTCACGTTAGCCTTGAAGAATAGCAACTTTTTTCTCAGGCGATATCCGCAAATGGTATGTATCTACAGACATTAAAGCTTACGTGAGTAGGTGGATGGATGGATATTATAAGCTTCAAGGTTAAGTGCATATACGGGGGCGGTGCCGATGTCCCGGTTCTGGAGTTAGTGCCAAGTTTCGCTAACTTTAGCACCCTTGCTTAGCTGTACGGCGTTGTCAATCTCGACAAATAAGGTTGGATGGTAAGGATAATGGACCTAACTAAAAAGCATGATTAGCGGGGATGATGATACCCCGTTACTTTTGTGCTTTTCAAACATCAAGACCCCTGAGTCGACGAGATTCGTAATGCTTTCTTTTCAACGCGCTTCTCCAAGAGATTGCGCGAACAATAGTTACACTTAGTGATCCTCGAGCGGATGGGTGTATCATCAATATGCTCCTAAATTCACGCCTATCCGCGCTACACTTGCGCTGGAAGCAACTACCTAACCTCCACAAAATTATATCTGTATCCGTGGTGCTACTATTCTTAATAGGTTAGAAGCCAGTTCTTCTCGGAGATACACCTCGTTCATGGGCTAACAGAGACGGTCAACATAGTAATACTTATCCAACCTAACCCAGATGTCGCCCGCGATGGATGGAACCGTCTCACACACTCAAAAAGTGGTGGCCCTCTGGCGGGCGGAATTCCCCTCCGTGTCATGTTCATTGGTGCATCAATGACACTCGGCGAGCACTCGACTGGCGAAGTAGGGTACCGGAAGCAGATTCGGGACTGGCTTGTTTCTAGGGGAAACCCAGTTAATTACGTCGGACAGGTATTATCTTATCCCTCTGTACCGAGTGCTCGATCGTTCAATAGTGCTAATCTCCAGCGAACCTCTAGAACCGATACGGCGACTTCAAGGATAATGACGTCCAAGCCTTTGGTGCACAACCAATTAAGCCAACCCTCGATCGCCTAAAAGAAGTCGTACCACAGGTGCAACCCAACCTAATCTTAATAAATGCGGGATCCAGTGACTGCTTCCAGCTCGACCACTGGGGGCCAGCGTACATCCTACAAAGTATGCGTGACCTGGTTGATTTCCTATTCGAAGCGTCGCCGCGGGCCACAATCATCATGTCGACTATTATAACAAGTCCGTGGGAAGGCACGGAACGATGCGTCAAGAGCTCTAATGCACAAATCCGACAGGTGGCCATCGATCTCATCCGCGAGGGCAAGCCGGTGACAATGGCCGAGATGCATTACGACCAGGGATTACCGAATCGCGTTCTGCGCGAGGACATTGGCCCCGATGATATGCATCCCACCGACAAGGGCTACTTTAAGATGGGCGATATCTTCATAGAGAAGATTATAGAAGTCGAGAAGAATGGCTGGCTACAGCGGCCTGTCGATAACGGCGTCCCTGAAGACGGTGAGGCCGCTAGGGATGCCGAAGACGCGATTAAAGCTCAGGAGGAGAAAATGAAGGGAAAAGAAGGGAATGAGCCCAACCCCCCCGGTGTACCTGGTAGAAGAAGTCATGAACCGGGAAGGGCATTCAATAGACGACATGGTGGCATTTAAAAAGCAATTCTAGATTGTATGATAGAAGATATACGCACGTCATTGTGGAGCTTCATCGGTTAAGACAGCCTATCCCAAGCGGTCGGTACCGGTAGATAGCATCACCTAATAATGCTCGCAATGAGCTATGATATAAGACTGAGAGATCCCATATATTTGGCCAGCTAATTGTATTTATTATTCTTGCATATTTGCTTCTGGAGGATGACATCCCAGATTCCAAATACGACTTGCCCTAGACTTCCTCTTTAGGAAATTGTTTAAATGATAAGGTTTCCTATGAGTGGGGAAGAGAAAAAAAAAGCACTGGCATTTATCGACAAAGACACAGGGAAATAAACAGAGACCTACCATGCCTAAAAACGAGAAGGAATAAAAAAAGAAAAAAAGAGAGGTTTAATCCCAATTTGATTGGGAGCCGCGAGAATTGAGCTCACGGCGGGGGTCGAACCTAGCGAGGATATGTTAGTTGAGATCACGGAGAGAACCTGTCGTGGATGATGAACTTACCCGCAACCTTGAGATTAAGAGTCTCACGCTCTACCGATTGAGCTACGCAAGCGATGATGAGAATTTCATTACGGCCTATTATGTATGGGCAGTGAGTGTATGGATCAGGCGAGGTCCCATCTGTGAGGACCTAGGGCCCACGCCCTACTCTTAGACTGACAGTTTAGCAAACTCTTGCTCGGCGGTATTACGAAAATGATTCTATTCCCGGAACATAGGTGGGCTACGGAATCTAACTGTTCGAATCGAATCTCAGCTCCTTCTCGTACAGCTTTGCCCCATGTCCGATGGGCTGGATCAGAGTATAGCTGGCTGAGCTATTGAACTCTTGCACGCCATTGATCAAGTATAGGGGCTCAAGATTGCCGTCATCGCTGAAGTAGAGCCGCGGCCGTTCTCGCCGATAGTAGTCGGTCCTTCCGCCGTCTGTGAAGAACACCGTCGTATTGTACGCTGCCTGCAGTTTGAAAGTCCAGTTACCTGTTAAGCTACGAGAGAACAGGTGCCCCCCCACTCTTGGGTATTTCTCGTGCCTCTCCGCGATATCAATCATCCAATGACACAGGATGTGCCAATTACCACGCTTATCGCGCCATAAGAAAGGATCCTCGGTCCAGTGATCACTGTAATCGGACGTATTCCACGGCATTGACTTGATTAGGTTGTACGGGCCGCTGAAACTGTCCGCCTGGTATATGAAGTTATCTTCAACACCAAGCACGATCTCAGACGTAGGGTTCTCATGTGTCCATAACGGCCATGGGGTCGGATTGGTTGCGTTGAGCAGACATTTTGACGGCTCCCATGGTCCTCGGACGTCTGGCGCACTAGAGACGGAGATGTTATTCGCCCATTTATATGATTTACACGAATCCGGCGTGTCAGTCTCTATCCCAATGGTGTACATGAGATACCTCTTGTCTGCCGGACTCCATACGACCTTGGCGTTGTGACGAAACGTTCCTAGGAGCTCCTCTGCGTAATAGTACGGGCCAGCCGGCCCTGTACGTGACTCAGCCCGAACCACGGTACTAAACGGCCTCCAACCTGACAGCCCGCAGCCACGAGCGAACTGGTCGATAATTAAGTGAAAGAGCTTCTTGTCGTGCCGGTCCTGAATGATGTTTCCGCCCCATGAAGAGTTTCCTCCTTTGGTGCTGTAGAAGTCGGGGAGGGTAAAGTTCGTGTAATTATATCCTGTCCACCGCGTTGCAGGTTGAAGATCGAGCTGCCCGCAATCATCCGACTTCCACCCAGGATCGCACTTACACTTCCCTGATGAGCGAACACAGATCCCATTGAGGCTACAGTCTTCGTCTGTCACACACTCTCGAGCGACGACACCTATAGCAGTAAAGAGGACTAAGAAAATTCTTAGGAAGGTGGGAGCGTACATCCTCAATGTGCTGACGCCACTCTGGAGGACCAGAGCTTGGCCATCATTATATCGAAGGGCAGAGAGACCTCAATTCATTAAATTTCATTCATATGTGCCCCGGATCGAATTCATTAGCGCGGTACTCGACTGTGGGGAAATAGAGAGCGCGAGTGAGGAGATCCTGGGGTTACGGTCTCGACTAACCGCTTGAAGTTGTTGGAGAGGTCGCTCTCGGTATACCATTCCCCGATGCTCCTCTGGAAATTAGCATTGTTCTAAGAAAATATGAGAGATCTCTACAAGGAATTTCCACAAGCAAGGAATGCAACCTTGAACCGTCCTTATTTGGCGATGCGCCTATTCGTCAGGCCGCGTAGATTCATTTGCAACGTTCCCGGTTTAATACTACGAACTCCAACCTCCTACCACGATGCCGTAGTGCTTGTTAGGATTCACATTCGACGCTTAAGCCGACAATCATTCCATAGATTCTAGCCTCCAATCTTCTTGAGGAAGTCTTGAACGGTATCAACCACCCCTTCAGTCCAACTCAGATGAGGTGAATGACCAGCTGAACAGTGATAGATCGTAAATTCGCCCGTCTTCTGAGCCTGTTGAGCAACCATGGCTTCCTGGTACTCCTTCGGCAAAACCAGATCCCCCTCTAACACCAAATAAGCGCAAGGTAAGGCTGAATACGCATCATTGGTAAGTTTCGTGGGCATAATGGGAGATGCGGTTAGACCCGCAGCCCATTTCTGTGCCTCAGCCGGTTCGAGATCACCGAAAAGGTATTTCTCGGCTTGGATGACAGTGCCGAGTCCTTCGCCGCCGTGTTTCTAGTTTTTATCCGCTCTAGTTAATATCCTGACTCTTGCCGAGGCGCAAGATACAGCTCGAGCCAGCTTGTACTCACATGAAACCGCATATACGGTGGGGTGTAGAATGTACCATCCTTTGGCTGGAAATAGCTATGGACAGACTCTCCGACAGGAATGATGAATGCGCCCATGTAAAACATACCAACAATTCCCCCGTCAAGTCCCCTTTCCTCCCGCCATTTCGCTTGTAGGTCCGGTCGAGCGACTTGTGTAACTGCCCAACCCCCAGATGAGTGGCTGATGAGGATGACCTTTTTACCCCGTACATTAATCAACGGGTCGAGGACCTCTAGAATAGCAACTACATCCGCATCACCTCCCGGAGAGCCGTTTTCAGGAGGTCCCAGATCGAAATCGGGATTGTTAACATCGCCAACATTCAGCTTGGCGAGGTCGGAAATGGGTAATTGGGGGCAGTAAGCTTCTATGCCGTTAGCCTTCAGGGCTTCGATAAGGGGCCCATATGGTGCTGGGGTGTGAAATGAGCCGTGACAAATAATGGCAGCAAGGTTGGAACTCGAAGCCATGGTAGTTAGTAGAGTAAGAACTACGTGAGTGCGATAAGTTATTCATCTTCCGCGTAGCGAAGCTGACTTTTATAGCCCTTAGCTGTGTTGGTTAGGGGGAGATCGGCTTTTTACTTATTATGGTAGTTACAGTCTGCGGCACGGCATCATCATACTCGTTACTTCGGCTCCCTTACTTGACTTCGCTTGGTTATCTCCCAACAGCATTACCAATATGCACATATCGCCACTATGCCTCACGTTAGGTCGAGAGCTAGATGCGCAGTAAAACCCCAGCAAGCGCAAAGGACTGTCATGTTTCACCTTGAGGCATCATAGACAAATGAACGCATGTATGTATACCGCAACCTTAGCTAGATAGTTTCGAGCTCGTCGCGGAACAACAAGTTCTACTCTTTCTTCCATGGTCCACCACGTGACAAGGACAGTCAGGGTATGCGTGTTCATGTTGAACTCAGTATTTATGACGTACCTTTACGCTATAACATAATGCTACGGCTCCATAGTAGGCTTTGCCATATAAAACGATTGTTCTTATGTCCACTATTTAGGTAGGTAGCCATAGAGTCTTAGAAGACTTCGAAATCCGTAACGTGATTTGATATGGTGGTTAGATTTTCAACTCAGCGCCCCTATAGACGACTAGTTACCGTAAATACTAGGTAGTAGGGCAATTAAATGAAGTCTAAGAGGTAGGCATGTTATAGCTTTACCTCTCCTCACCGTTGCCTGCCGGGTTTGGACTGATTCACAAGTCACCAAGTATTAAAATGGAAACGGTGAATGTCCTGTTATCAAAATTGAAATACTCATATAAAATCGAGAATATTAGAAGTTTAATACCTTATGTTTTGCTTTCACATAGCCATGCAATATTATAGCATAATCTCGTACAAAGCTGGCGTATCCCGTACTCCTTAAAGACTGAGCCGCTATACTTCAATATTTATCATTGAAGATATTGAGGTTCAAATCTCGGAATTTCTTATCTAGGTACCTATTTCAATACTCTATATTTAAAGAGAATCTAACATATTACCTATGTCGCGTTTCATATCCTGCTTGAATATACTCTCGGTTATATCAACCTCAGGCGAACTTTGTAACGACTCTCTGAAAATATGTGTGAATGGTAACGTAGCTGTTGAGAGACTTTTGAGTCCTTGAGTTCGTGACCTACCTATCTAACTAGATAACGTCGAGAAATCTCAGCGATGTGAGTGCAATATCTACGGGTGAAGATCACATTATCTTAGTCCTCTATACATACTAACATACGATAAACACCTACCCATCTCAATGTGTATAAGGAGAATACAGCAATTAGGGAAAGAATTTATATGCTTTCATTCGTTCTTGGGAGGTATCGTTCCAAGAGCAGAGCAGCCTGTTTGCGACGTCAATCATTACCTAACTGAGTATTTCTACATTCCACGGCTCTCTTGACGGTCTCAAGAACCTAGGAGGTATATGCTTGTTTGTAGTTTATGAAATTATTAGTATTCGTTGATACCTGTCATCATTTTGGATTTCTATAGTCCTGTTAGGATTAGTCTACGGTTGATTGACTTCCAGCTGAGAGCTACATACCTCGTATAAACAGCCGATTTTACATTGGTCGATCTCCTCTTCTAAAATTACATTTAATGCAAATTACAGGTAAATTACGAATTTGTCATTGAAGGAGTATAGAACAAAGAAATTTAAATCTGTGTCGCGTACAACAAAGAACGCTTCCCCACTGGCAGGGGCTACGTGGTGGGCTTCGTGTGGATCAAAAAGGAGGTTTTTGGGTGGATACAGTGTTAGCGGGACTGCAAGAAATATCCCTATACTGTGCGTTCCTCTTCGGGGCATCGCAAACTCTGAAAGACGATGCAGTCGTAAGGCGGCAGTACTCAACACCATCAGGCCTATCAACTTTGTAATGTAAAGACATTACTCAGGATGGTACGCGCTAAAGGCGGATATGCCACTGAAATGACACTCACTTTCCGTGATTGAGGCTCATCGGCGTCTATTTTTAAGGGCGCTTGCATGATTTGAGGTTGAGCTTCCACAGTATGAAAAAGTGGTCAATGCGTGTGGCGGTAAGAGAATCAGTAACGACCCAAGTAAGGTACATATATGTGTACTAATGTCGCTGCTCCATCAACCTTCAACCATCCATTCACGATCTTGCCAATTCTGTTATACCTGTTTACCACCGAAAGTTTGCTCACTTTTTACCGGAAACCCGTACCTGCAAGACCAACCTATCAAACCGGGGACCCGCGAGTCGGGCTATAGTCAACCATGGCTTCCAAACCGAGCCCATCGGTACGGCCTCGAAGTCTCTTTGGAAGTTCAACCACAGCGTCAAGCTACTCAACGACAGCGCCTTTTGGTGGTATACCTACTCAGTCTACCGGCTTTGCGCCCAGCAATATTTTCTCCAGTTCCACCCCACAATCTTCTCGCACTCAGGAGCCTATGTTTGGAGCTCCTATCACTCAAACTAATCCGCCATCAACCGGAAGTCTTTTCGGCAAGGGGACTCCTCAACCGGCCAATAGTTTTAGAAGCTCCATGACTCAAGAGAACTTCTTTACACCTGGAGCCGGAGGCTTCACCACCCAACCCAGTCCAGCACAACCGAACTTCTTTAGCTCTAGGATGTCTGCCCCGCTTTCTAGCCCATCACCAGCCTCGCGAAGAAGCAAGTCGCAGGTAAGCATCTCTGGGATTTCTCCTACCCGGGTTACCCCCCTCGCCAGCCAAAGATCAGCCCCTCTACCAAGCCAATCACCAACAAAAGGGCCCGGGACTCCCGGGACCCCTGGTTCTCCGGCCATTCATACGCCAGCTTCGGAGTCGCAGTCACCTTCTGAAGCAGAGAACAATGTGCGGCCTCCTAAGTCTTATATCGACCCAGATGGCGATCTATGTCTCCATGTAGGTCCGCTCGCGGCGGAATTTGTAGTCTGCTCTAGGACTATGGCGAGATCATCTCCTTTCTGGAAGAAGATGCTGTATGGAGACTTTGCCGAAGGCAAGAAAGCGCAACCGCAGAATAACGAAAAGGAGTGGATCGTGAAGCTACCAGAAGATAATGTCACCGCTATGACGATAGTCCTCAGCATTATTCATGGCCGTTTCGACCAAGTAGCCGGTTATGAAGATCTTATCTATACGGCACATCTCTACAATCTATGTGTCCTCACGGATAAATATGACATGACCCACGTTTTGCGACCATGGGCTAAGGGGTGGTCGCGTTCCGTACATTCGCGGAGCGAGAAATTGGGACAATGCTTGAGGGAGAAGTTTTGCCACGAGAGGCTCTGGATTGCGTGGGACCTTGGTGACCAAGCGACTTTCGAAGAAATGGCCAAGGCCTTACTCCTGAATTGTAACTCGTCAGTGGGAAACACCTTGCATTACGTTGCGGCCCTGGAACCGCCTGGAATTTACGGTAAGCCTGATCCTCCAATATCTTCCTAGGTGCCTGAAACTCAAGAAATGAAATTGCAGAAAGTATACGGCAAGTGCGCTTAGATATGATCAAGGCACTTCTCCAGCCCTTTAACAGCATCATACAACGTCTGGTCGATAATGACTTGTCACTCTGTGAAAGACCAAATGGTGGCTCTTATAAAGGTGAATGCTTGCCTTCCATGCTCGGCACGGCTATCCGATCACTTTATAAAGCCGGACTGTGGCCCATACCGGAGCCCGTCGCTGTTCAATATAGTGTTTCCGAGCTTGCGTCGAAGCTCGAGCACGTGGAAATTGTGGGCAAGAATGGCGATTCTCATGTCTGCTCCAAATCTCGAATGATACAAAGCAGTATTGGAACAACCATGCTCTCTATTCCCTCACTCCTCACCGAGGCACACCAACGTCACCTAGAAGCCCAGGGAAAGAAGTCCGGGTTTGCTCCACCCGACAAAGCTCCAGGATTCAGATGAATCATTAGAGAAATTGATGGATACTATTAATAATATACAGAGCAGGCGGCGCTGGATTGACCAGCAATTCCTACTGCTTCAACCTACCGGTCCCTTGGAGCGGGTATTGCCCAAGAAGCTTCCAAGATGGCTCGTCAGCAATGAGCTGTCGAGCATAACGACCACCTAGATACCCTCTATCTAGGCAAGTAGGTATATAAAAACCTCTTTGGTTTTTATACACTCTATCCCGCTGCTTCGTTGCTATTGACGACCGAGTTCGAGACCTAGGCGTCTCCTATGGCTATCTTGCTGTCGAGGATTTACCTCCTAAAGCCCTCCGGTCATTAGTCGTAGCACAGTATGCGGTGAATAAGTAGCACGACATGTGCGCAATATGTACCTAATATAGCGTCCCGACAGGGCGTATGAATTGAGACAAGCTATCCACCAACCGAAGACCGATTGGCGGGGTCTGTCTCGGTGTAGATAGTTACAATGCAAGTTCCCGTCGGTCTGACCGTTATATGCCGGAAACGTGACACGGCAGCGGACAAAAGCGCCTGAGATGTAGGTAGCCATAGCCACGTAGGTAACGGCGGTTATTCAATAATGCAAGGAGTCGCTCCTAAACATGAAAGCAAACCTTGTAGTAAATAAACTCACTTTGAGGACCTAATATACCTAACTATCATATCCTGCCTAGTAATACTACACGTCCATGCTCCCAGGATCCCGACTCGTAAAGATCTTATATATCCTCTTGCTAATCGCAGGCCCAATAACACGATCCGTAAACGCGCCATCCCTATTCGCACACTTGCGACAATTCTCCAGCGCCAGCGGGCCATCCCTCTCCAGCCCGCGCACCAGCTCGCTTACGGTGCCGTACTTCGTAGCGATGCCGTACGCGATGGGTGCCGTGACCCGCGTCACTTCTTGCAGCATGCGCACGTAGGTGTCCTTAGCGTCCTCGCCCGTCCGCACTTGCCCGGCCTCCATGCAGAACCCGGCGTCGGCGGCCGCGTCGCGCGCCCGTCGGTACGGGATCGTGCTTATGTGTTGCGTGAACACGGCCACCCACTTCGCTGTCTCGACTTGCGCGTTCGTGTGGTGGATAAAAGCACCGTGCGCCACTTGCAGGGAGAGCAGGGCGTCTTCTACGATGTCTTCGTCGATGTACTCTTGCTGCGCGGCGTTGTTGCGCCGCCGTTGACTGGATGGCGCCGCGGTGGCTCCATCGTTGGTGGTGTCGAGAGCGCGCACCGCGGAGGCGAAGCGCCGGTTTTGGATGTTCTTGTTCTTGCGCGTCCAGGGCATGAGGCCTTCTATTAGGTATATGAGGGTGCGGTTGGGATGGCTCGTCTTCATCTTCAGCACGTGCGCTTCTAGATCTTGACCCTCTGTGCCGAGGACGAGCTTAACGAACTCGGCGGCTTCCATGATGACCATGACGTGTTCCTCGGGCATGACGCGCATTGGGATGGGCTCCCAGTGGCCGAGCTCTTCGTTGTACTTAGAGGTTACTTTCCGCCGCCATTTCACGACGTTGTCGATGTGGCTTTCATAGTACTCGAATTGGACGTCCATCTCACCGAGGAGCTTCTCGACTTGGGCTTTCATGCCGACGTTTAGGGTGCTGGGAAGATCGATAATCATCTCCGGCACGGCTACCTTCCTATCGGTCTTCAGCTTGTTGACTTCGGCGAGTGCTTTCTCCTTTTGCTTCTCGACTGCCCGCTGCTCCTTTGCATGTTCTTTCTCAACCCGCTTGCGTTCCTTCTCGGCCTCGCGGGCTTCTGCTTTCTTCTTCTTCTCCTGCTCCTTTTCTGCCTCGGTTTTCTTCGGTTCTGCTGGCTTCTTTGCTACGGCACCTCTCGCCGCCGCCGTCTTGGATTTCTTGCGGGGCGGAGAAGGAGACAGGCTGTAGGAATGCCACCCAGACTTGGACCTCGAGAAATTGATGTCTCCTAATTCCGGTAATTCATCTAAGTCGGAGTCACCGAGGTCATTGCCAGTTTTCTGTTCTGGCATTGAACTTGATATGGGGTCCCAAGCCCCATTTTGCTTGGACTTCTTAGGCTGGCATTTCTTCGGGGTGCTTGCAAATTCGTCGTCTGAAAGATCTATGACTACTGGAGTCTTTGACGGTTTCTTTCTTTCTGACGAATCGAAAGGATCATTGGGCGGTAGTTGCTGCGCCTTATTGTCTGTGAATGACTGACGATTATCAGCAATTGGCGCAGGCGAACTTTTAAAAGGATCGCTGGTTAGATCCTCAAGCCGGGAAGCCTTCGTGGTATTCGTTGCCTGTTTCCTGGGCGGGCTGTCGAACGGATCTGACGAGTTATGTGGCCCATTTGAGACCTTGCGAGAAGTAAAGCCATTGGGAGAACTGCTGTGTTCGATAGGGTCGACCACCGAGTTCCATCGCTTCAACCCAAGTGGTGAACGAGGTTTGCGATTCTTAGAGCTAACAGCAGCAGATTGTGTCCTGTTGAAGCCGTTGCCATCCCGCTTCTTGGGACCTGCGGTTGATGTTGATGTCCGAGCTTTCTTTGCTACGTTGCCATCGAGATCCCCGGTTATGTCAAAGTCATCTGATAGGAATAGGAAGTCATCCTGTCGTTCGTAACTGCCACCTACTCGCTTTACGCCAGCACTTGACTCGCGAGATACCCCGCCTAACGGTCGCTTGGTTGCCTTTGATGATGATTCCGCTATCAATTCCGGAACGCCATAGTCGAGGGCTCTAGATGGAGCTGTTTGAGTTCTTCGTGACTGGGTTACATGAGAGGCGGTGGGGATTGATGGGGATAGAGCGAGTGGACTTGAGGACAACAGACTGATCACCTCAGCTGGCATTTTGACATGGTTTCGACTATAAGCTTAGCAATTGGAAAGCTTTGAAACATGTAGAATGAAGCTAACTGGGGAAGCAAGGGGTAGAGCTCAGATGATAGCAAGTTTTCAGAGGGTCGTTTGCAGATGTCACGGCAATCGATAAGTTGATAAATTTCAATGGTTAAATTGACTTTGACAAAACACGCGTAATACTTTGGAGCGCGAGAGTGACGCGGTTCACGTGACACAAACACAAAACTCTTTCATTCAGCTCTCCACCTTACTTATTTCCACCTTATTGAATTAATCCTCTTCTGCACATAATATTCATGCTTATAAGCCTTGGCTTTCACCTACTATGCCGTGTGGCTTGAGTTCGCCTCCAAGTATTGGTTCTCAATTGATGGAAAATGCTGACGATTTTCGGCAAATTAGCCTCGATCTCCGCATTAAGTGCCGAAAGCTGCATGCATCGTACATATCGTGGGACTCCTATGTCGACTTGGAGAGGAGTTTGTTCATCCTATGGATCCTTTTTATCTCAAGCCACAAATCTAGATCGCGAAGGATGAGACATTGGCCGCTTCACTGAGCTGGATCCTAGTCGAGAATCCTCTCATCAATACACGCTCCACGTACAGGACTCTCCGAATTGCAACTGTTAGAGTCGAAAAGCAGGTGGTGGAGATGTTCGCATACGGCGGCGATACTTACTATGTAGGCGTGACTGAGAACGGCTGCGGGATATTTGCATCCTGCTCGAAAAGGGTCTCTGAAAAATTGAATGCGTTCAAGCATTTCCAAAAGTAGGTAAGGTTATGTACCTATGTATGCGTGTGTAACGTCTTGATGTTCCCTCTGCTCCCTCTGCGAACCTCAGGAGAAATTTGCCGACTCGCTTTTGACAATACGCATCCACGCGTACTTGCATATGATGTATGCACGCTCAGGCGATTCAGCCAGACTTGGGTCTTGGCGGCTCATCGTCACCACAGAATGCAGAATTTCAAATGCAATGCAAGAAGGGTACTTGAAACAAAGGACCAATCATATGGCAAGTTCCGTCTGTGCCCTGCGAAACAATTTGACAGACTCGGCGCAACTAACCCACGCTGCCCTGGTTCGTCTGCACGCGCTCAGACTCGTCAAATGCGTGTGAGCCTGGTTTTCCGAACACGGGGATTGGATGATCAGGCCATGATCAACGGCACCGAATGCACACACGGCCGGAGATTTCATAATGGCGCATGCCCACCGCAGCTGCAGATATCTTCTTCAAATCGTCCTTAATAGTCGATGGATCCTAGGCGGTGATGATCGTAGATGGCGCCTCCAATCTGCAGAACCAACGCCGGAAAAAGCAAAAGAAGCATCTAGAGGTACATTCGCCAAGTTTGCGGGAATTCCTAGTTTTCTACAGTAAGCAGAGGGATAAATCCTCTGCGTCGGAAGTCGAAACACTCGCATGAAGGTGCATGATGGTGTTGGACGAAGACTATTCACTGGTTCTCAGGAAGTAGGATTCGCCGGCGGAAGGAATTGTTATAGGAGGAACAAAATCCAAATCGGACCACACGGCACGGATGAAGTCTACACGGGATCTTGCATCTGGCGGAGTTTGGGTTGCCGGCGGCACCGCCAACGACTTCGTTCGAGTTTGTTGAAACGTCGTTCTTGAAGTTGAAACCATATCCAGCTGAATACCACAACGCTGCTCACCGTACCTTCTTATTGTAGTATTTTCTCTTGCAGATTGCGGGGTACAGCGGGACTGAAGTAGTAATTGGTAGCTCTTGGGTCGAGCTATTATGCCTTCTTTCAAGCGTTCGCAGCATCGTACACGATGCTACTATCAGGGAAGCCTTGTCACGAACCATAATGAACTTCTCTTTTGTATAAGTGGTCTAGATCTAGGAACTATAGCCTAAACTTGCCAATGCATCGGTATTGCAGACAGACCGTCTTCTACGAAAAATGGATGTCGTAATGAGCATAGTGACATCGTGATAGTGGACTCTGTCGAATTTCGTCTAGCTTCTATCGAAATGTAGGATTCAATGGATAACAAGGAAATTTGTAAGCACCCATGAAATACAGCGTGCTGCTTGCTGGTCTAGAAGTTCTTATTACGTAAGCGTTTATATAATTCTACATAACTTCGTGAAAAGATCCACACGGAGATGTTGTCACGAAGGGTCAAGGTCAACATTGCCTGCCGGATAACCAGGTGGACGGCCTACTCGTTTTTAGATAGGTCCTGGAATTCCTACCTAATTGTGACATCACATGCAGACGTTCATGCTCCCCGCATCCGAATTTGAGGCCTTGCAGACCGCATTGAGACAAACAGTATTACGGCAATTGAGGTTTACCGGAGTGAATTGGTGCAACCCTAGGTAGTCTCGCCTATTTAGCCATGAGGCTATAGTACCATACATATTGTAGACTATTTAATGATATGCTGCATGCAACTCTACCCCAAAAAGTCACTAGGGGTGTGAATAGAACAACTTGCCGTGGTGAGAGATGGAGATTGTTCTTCAAATGAACATTGTCGAGGCCTAGGTAGGTAGGTAGGTATCAATTTGTGTTACATAAGTGTGGTGAAGGGGTTTACGGTTCACCTCTGGGATTTCTCTCGCATTCGATCAACAGTGGACCCGATAGAGTTACAGATGTAAAGATCAGTAATTTCGCATTCAATTCCAATAGCAATGGCTGCCTCAAGCCTCTAAGTGGCATTTGCTCGACCAGCCCCCAGGCTTGCACCGAGGAACGAATGAAAAAGTTGGGTTTTTAGGCGTCCCTGGCTGTCGGGTCAGGGCCTGACAAGCTTTGGCGAGGTCGAATTTATACGCGGACGCGAAATCTTTATTTGGTATATATGCCGGGGCTGGCGATCGCCGAGTGGCCGAGCACAGGGCATAGGCTTTCCTCAGTAGCCCCGCGAGAAAGGGGGCGAGACAAGCGCCTCAGCGCTCGGTGCCTGTCGATTAATATCAAAGGATCGCCGGCGACGTTGTTCCGGAATACCTGAAACGTGCGTATTGACGTTTTATGGGTTTCGTTAACTGCACTGTTCAATTATGGAGCAGCGATTTTCATGTGATACCCACGAGATCTGAGATTCAGATGATGATTGCGATTGGAAGACACTGGATGCATTTGTGCTTGGTATTGTGGTTCCTTGACCCATTTGTGAGAGCTGCTGGTGGAGAGATCTTATTCTCTCGACCGCCCTATTTACCCAATTAGGAAATCAATTGCTATGATTTATGTACTGTAGTAAGCTTTCTATTCTTTACTTGGCTGCTGTTACGGAATAGAAGACTAAAATTTTACAATCGCGATATCTTTTTGCAGTATGTATGGCACGACTACTTTAGTAGATGGTGATATGTGGAGTTGTTGTCGTTATTGGAAACCGAGCCTCTTCGGAATTTCCCAAAATTTCTTCTAGTGATTACCTATTGTGTGTTAAGGGTCGCCTATCAATATCGACCACGGTGATCCATGACTGTGGGTTCATTACTCGCGATCCAGATGATGATCTTCGTTGGTGTCAACTGAATGAAGATAGCGTTTCCGTGGGGGAGGGAACAGGACATCGGATAACCAGACGATTGACGCGTTCCTCGTCTAGCAATTGTGAATTGGACTTGTCGAAACGATGTGGGCGAGGGCGGCGACCATTGTCTTGAATATACAAATACGAATTCGAATATTTCTTCTTCTCGGGTGATGTGTGGGATTGATAGGAGAGACTTAATACCTTTCACCCATCGGAAAAGTACCTGCAGCCCTTGATGCTGCTTGAGTCATGTAAGGTAAGGTGGAAGTCAGCTCTGGTTGGAGGAAGTTGAAATTGACGATGTGAGCGTGGCATTTGTCCCTGCAGCTTGATTTCCCCCTTCGGCACAATCTCCCTCTCTTCTACTACCCCTAGGCTATGGAAAAGGAAGCCGTCGTAGCGCCGTCGCTCTCCTAAAGCAGCTTTTGAAATTCGCATGGACGAATTCGGCCAGTTTGACCCGCTCCCGCGTGGTGCATTGGCGCTAGAACATGCAATCCGTTGGAGCCAAGATTGTTCTATCGCCCATCTGTCAGTCATCTGCATTAGGGGTGGGCTTTGCTCCCCTATCTTGCCTATCCTGCGTATCATTTGTAATTGCCCCTACTGTTTGATCTGATCAAAAAACACTTGCTTTGCATTGCATAAGTAAGCTGCGGGCACGCTGTTGGTGTTTGTCTCGTGAATACCAAACCCCGATTGGAATTTGTAATTGAACAAACCTTTTTACCCAAAATGATCTTCAAATTGTATCTCAGTTTGGAGGTTCTGTTAAGGTGTCACGGTGCAGTAAAAAAAGGCAGTCGACATGGGTGTTAATGGCGCGCGATCAAGGCTCTCTTTTCGATATGCATGTTGAAAACGTGGAGGTCAGACTCCTAGCCTCGGAAATCCTTCACTGGTACTCTGTACCTAACCCAGTACAAGAATTTATCGACATGGGATGTTGCGTTTTTTTTTCTCTTCTTCTGAATAGTACTTGGTTACATTGTATGGAGACACGATGTTGAATCAGTTTCTTCAAAGTGAAGACAAGACGCAGTTTGTCCCGCGCACTACGTCAAGCAAGATCCTAAAGATTCTAAGACAGTTATACAGCATGGGATGACAGCAGCCACCTGGGCAGTGTCTTATGTACCCGTCGCGACTTGGTGTAAGTGTGTATGCATCGGAGTTTTGCAGCTTCAATGTTTGTTGAGAATCATTGGATCTCGGCCAATTCCATATGGTAAGATAAGAATGGACAGAACCAGCGGTCAGGAATCTTCGACTCTGTATATATGTAGTAAGGCAGAGAGCATTGACTGTTGGTCTGCGGCGCTCGATTCGGTTGGTACCTAATGAGCCTGGTGTGATGTGTTGTAAAGAAAAAAAAAATTGTGTCATGATAATAACATGAATATAGTACACTATATTGTGCTAGAAAATCAATGGTCACAGATCTAGTTCAGGTACCTTTATGGTAGCAAACACATGCAAAAGTAACCTTTGTTAGGTAAAATTCATTGGTTCTGTTGTTAACACCTTCGGTACCCAAGTACATCAGTGACTATGATTTGAAAGCAAGTGTCGTGGACATATATTTTTCTCAGTAAGCGACGTCGTTAAATTGCACTTAACCCTTTTGAGTAGTGTATATAGGTCTTGATAGGGGAGTGCATGTTGTGTACATACTTACAGTAGTACATACATACCTCCAATCCCTGCAATCCCTTTGCGCGCGACATCCTTGTAACTTCCTGCACACCCCCTGTTTACCCCCTGCCTTATCCCACAGTTATCCCACTGCTCGAAAAAGAAGCGACGACCAAATCGTCGACTTTCTAGGTGCACGTTCCTGGCCTAAATAATAAACAAGAGCGCTACCCCAAATTTTTCATTTCACCCCCTAAAAACCTGATCGCCGTCTTCCCGACACGTTCGACGAGTGAACCCGATGCCCACGCGCCGTCAAGAATATGAACTGGGTATTGTAACCACCAGGCTTGTGTATTTCCTACAACATATGACGCCGTGGTACCATAAGCAGCCTCTCTAGGTTGAAGGGGTTCCTACCCGAAGACGGTCAACTATTTTTGGTGTTTGGGTGTTTTGCATTCCACAACTTTACTAAATCCTTCATTACCCGCCTTACCAATTTCCACGATCCAGACTCCTCCGCCATTTTTTGAGACACCGTCGATCCTTATCATAAACCCTTGTGAATTTGGTCTCCGTATAAGTAATTGCAAGGTCGGCGCTCAGCCACATCGTCGTTATGGCAACTTCACCTCCGGCATCGCCAGGTTTGCCGCGACCGATGAGCGCCATGGTTAGACCAGCGCCGAGGAGTAACAGCCGCCTGAGTATGAGTAGCAAGGCAGGAGGTGGAAGCAGAGCTTCTGATGAAGATGGCGGACGTACCGCCGTGAAAGTTGGTAAGTTCATGTTACCTTGCCCCTAGGAAACCATCTTAGGTTTTACAACAGCGGATCATAATGCTAATGGTCGACGGGTAGCCGTTCGTGTTCGGCCACCGTTAAAACCTACGGATCCCGGCTATGAGCTGATACCACAACGATTTCAACGTTCTATGGTCCAAACCACATCTGACACAAGTATTGCCATCGATGCGCCGCAGGGTAAGAAGTTGTTTGTCTTCGACCGGGTTTTCGGCCCTGAAGTCACACAAGAAGGAATTTGGGAATACCTGCAAGATAGTGTAAACGCTTTTCTCCAAGGTTACAATGTCTCTCTCCTTGCCTATGGCCAGTCCGGCGCAGGCAAGTCGTACACCATGGGAACCTCGGGACCTAATGAACAAGGCGACCTAGAAGTGATGGGTAAGTAAATCATAAGCCTACTACATTCGAAATTTGGGGATTAGGCTGCTAACATTCGCCAACTGGGTAGGCGTGATCCCACGAGCTGCGATGGCTCTATTTGAGAAGTTGGATGGACCTACCCGAACCTCGAATCGCAACTCGATGTCCCAACTGAGAACGCCTGCGCGCTACTCGATGCAGCCTCCGGCATCGAAAGCTGAAAAGAATTGGCAGTTGAAGGCAACTTACGTAGAGATATACAACGAGCAGCTACGCGATTTGCTTGTCCCGGATCACCTCCAACCATACGAACGAAGCAACGTCACTATTCGCGAAGATCAGAAGGGAAATATCATTCTCACCGGCCTGCAACAAGTTGAGATTAACTCAGTGGAAGACCTCATGAATGCTTTGAACTTCGGCTCGACAATCCGACAGACTGATGCAACTGCTATCAATGCTAAATCCTCGCGATCTCATGCTGTCTTCAGTCTAAATCTCGTGCAACGTAAGAGTAAATCGCAAGCTAGCCAGGGAGCTAATAAGAGATTCTCTGTTCCCCTGGAGGCAATGACGGGAACCGATACTTGGGTCACAACCGACAGCAAGTTGCACTTTGTCGATTTGGCAGGCAGTGAACGCCTGAAGAATACTGGTGCACAAGGAGAACGAGCTAGAGAAGGCATCTCTATCAATGCAGGTCTCGCTGCTTTGGGCAAGGTTATATCTCAACTGTCTTCGCGACAAGCTGGATCTCATGTTTCTTACCGGGATTCGAGGTTAACAAGACTACTTCAGGATTCGCTAGGTGGAAATGCTATTACATACATGATTGCCTGCGTCACTCCAGCGGAATTTCACCTAAGCGAAACTCTCAATACCGTGCAATACGCGCAGAGGGCCCGTGCAATCCAGAGCAAGCCTAGGATCCAGCAAGTAGAAGAAGGCGATAAGCAGGCAATTATTGAGCGTCTGAAAGCTGAGGTTGCATTCTTACGCGAACAGATTCGGAGCACGGAACGCGGTGGGGGTGAGCGTCGCAATGTTCCGACAACCGAGAGGTCCGAGCGACAGAATGAACGAGAAACAGAGCTGCAGAATCAACTCTTGGATGTTCAAGAAAGTTATAATACCCTGAGCCAGCGTCATGCAAAACTCATCGCCGAAATGGCTAAGGCCCACGACGATGAAGTGGCAGGGAATCATTCCCATGAAGAGAACCTTGGCGATACCGCGACGGAAAGGCTGAATCGGTCTAACTCATTTGCTCGGGCCGTTGAGCAGGTTGTATTGGAGTACGAAAAGACAATCCAGTCCCTTGAGCAATCACTTACTAGTACACGGGCCACCCTCTCAAACACGGAGACAAACTTACTTGAGAAGGAAACAAAGTGTGCTTACATTGAAACTATCAACGCTCAGTTACAGGCCCGATTGCAAAAGGTTATGGATCGCGAGGCTAGCACGGAGAGTTACCTCCATGACCTAGAGGCCAAGCTCGATGGTCACACGTCCGGCGAGGAAAAGAATGCTACCATCGTTTTGGAATTGCGGAAAGAGATCGCGCGGATCCGTGAAAACGAGGCTGCCTGCGAGGATTACATTTCTACATTGGAGGAAAGGCTTGCTGAGGCTGACCAAGACCAAGAGTTGATGCAACGCGAGATTGATAGGCTTGAGCAAGTCATTGAACGCCAACGAAGCCTTGGGAAACTTGACAACCTTCTCTATGAGCTTGACCATATCCAGCAAGATGGCAAGCAGTCTGATACCCAATCTGAGCATAGCAATGGTATCGGTCACCGTCGTACCTTTTCGGAGCGATCGACCAAGAGCCATGCTAGTCGACCAAGTCTTGGTGTTAGAGGCGTTCTTCCCGAAGTAGCCGAAGGCACCGAGGAAGACGCTAGTGAGCATGCTCACCCAGAGGAGATTACAGACGACACCCAAACTCCCGAAAACCCAGCCGAAGCTACGGAGAAAAAGCCGTCAAGTACCGACTATCCGCCCCAGAGCCCAGCACAGAATCAGTTTGTTGCTGATAAGTTGGAGAACGTAACTGAAGAACTCGTGGCTCTGCGAGTTGAGCACGAATCGACACTCAATGAATATGACCTGCTACAGTCCAAATACGAGGAAGCCCTACGAACCTTGTCAGAATTACGAGACCAAGTCGATGAAGCACGGCATCCAAATCGCCAGCGAGACTCTGTCTTGTCAATTACTTCTCCTGACCAGACGAGACCCTCGAGTTTTTTATCAGACGGGAGATCCAGCGACATCAGAGATGGAACGCATTTATCACGATCGCTATCCTCGGAATTATCCTCAGCTATGGATTCCCCTACTACTATAGACAGTCCAGAAATTGACATCCCTAAATCTTCCGAATCACGAGAGACGCTTGTAGCCGAAACTGTCAGCAACGATCATAGTGAAGCTCTAACTGCTGAATTAGAGAGACTTAAAGCATTGGCCGACGAGAAGCAAGCTGCCGAGAAAGAACTTGCTGAAAAATATGCCCAGCTGGAAGAGAAGCACCAGGAGACCTTAGATATGGTCGAGGAGCTGAAGACTGAGGTCGCGAAAGCTAAGCACATGGAACCGCCTTCTCCCAGGACAGCTACACCCGTAATACGTCGCAAGTCTAGCCAGAATGTCCTAGTCATTGATCGCGCGCACCGATCATTTGCGACGCTCAGAAACCTCGCAGCGGAGAACTTTGAAGAGCAGCCGGATATTATGCAAAATTTCAACCTCAACCTCAATACTGCCATGCATGAATTACATGTTAGATCAGAACGTATTCAAGAGCTAGAAGCTGAAATTGCCACAGCGAAAAAGGAAATGGAGACCAAGATGACAATCATCTCAGGATTAACGCGAGAACGATCCAGCTTAAAGTCTAGCCCTATGGATATCTCCATGGTCGGCAACTTAAGAGAACAGCTCGAACGAAACGAGCAGCAGCTACAGGAAATGAAAGAGGCTCATAAAACTCGCGAGAAAGAGCTTGTTGCTGAATTAGAATCTCTGCGCGCATCTGTCAATGCAGCCTCCGAAGCCCAATCAACGCCGGCAGCCCAGACTCAGGACAGTAGCAGTCAAGGAAATGACCAGCACATCGCTCAAGAAGAGAAGATTGCCCATCTTGAGGCGGAGCTTTCAAGCTGGGAAAGCAAGCATCAGGCTACCTTGGATGCTATGCAAGCTGCTGAGGAACAAATGAAGAAGACCATCAGTGATCTTGAGGCCGAAGTCGCAGCCGTCAACGCAAAGCTCAGTGATTCTCGTGAACAAGGGAAGACTGACGAGGAATCCAAAGCAGCGGAGATGAAGCATCAGGATCTCGTCACTGCACTCCGTAGTGAGATCGATGAGTATAAGGCACTCGTTGACAGTAATGCAACTAAGGTTGCAGAATTAGAGGAAGCACATACTCTGGCTAAGGAGCAGCTCAAAGAAGTCTCTAAAGCCCGTGATATTGCATCCGCTGAATCTCGAGGATATCGGGAACTCGTTGAGCTACTCGAAAACCAGATCGCAGAGCACGAGAAATCTCTGAAGGCCCATGAGGAGAGTCTAGCTCAATTACAAGATGAGCATGCTAAAGAAATCGATGCAATTCGAACCAGTTCCAAGGAAGAATATGATGCCCAGATCAACGAACTCATGCTTGAACACGCCGAAAACGTCAAGTTGCTGGAGAGCGATGTCGCGGAAGCTCGCGATGAGCTTATGAAAGTGGCCACTCAAGTTGCTTTTGCTCTTGGCCTTGAAGTAAGCGTGGACAAGATCAGTGAACGTATCGAGGATTTGATCGCAGATCAAAAAGCTCTAGCCATCGAGCAACAGAAGTCAGCTGAGCTTGAAAATCATATTGATGAGCTTTCGGCAATTAACAATACGATCATGCGTGACCTAGAGGCTGTCAAGTCCTCGCTGAACGATATGCTTCATCCCGACGGTGAGGGCATGAAGAGTCCATACCCCTCTGTTGTGGAGCAGCTCGCTGCTGTCAAGAAGAAGATAAATGATCTTGAGAATAAGAACAAGAAGCACTCCCGTCTAGTGGAAGAATTAGAAGACCAGCTTCAAACCAATTATGATCAGGCTCAGATTACGAATAACCGACTGTCTACGCTGCAAACAGAGCGTAACACGCAATTGGAGGAGGCCAATGCCGCCAGACTTAAGGCCCAGGCCGAGTTGGAAGCCGTTCGTGAAGAAATGGCTGCCCTACAGGTGAGAAATCCTCTCATATAGCCCAAGCCTACTGATTGCTTTATAACTAACATTGATTTAGGCTCGCGTCGAGGAGTATACTACTAATGTCGATGGACCAAAACGAACCAGCTCAACAAGCTCACAGGTCCGCAAGACAGGCTCTGTTGCCTCCTTACCGTCTCCGCCTCCTGCTATCCCTCTGCCACCTCTGCCACCCACTGGTGCAACTTCACCAACCCAAGCAACACCAACTGGCGGTCGGCCAACTAGCCATGATCTCGCTCTAGCTCAAATACGAGAAGATCAAGAAGCTCGTATCCAGAGCATCGAGAGACATCTCAAGGCTGAGCGACAACTAACTTCTACCTTGGAAGAAGCCCTGACTGATCTGGAAGGTCAATCCAAGAAAATCAAGGCCGACTGCGATGCCTGGCGGAAGCGTGCCCAGGAGCTTGAGACAGAAGTCAAAGAGCTTAAGGAACGACCGCAACAAGACAACCGATGGCGTGACAGTCTTCACCAGATTGAAGAGGAGCGTAAGAAGCGCCAGGACGCCGAGAGGGCTAGAACCCATCTCGAGGAACGCATGAATGCGATTAACAACAAGAAAAAGAAGAAGGGCAGCCTCAACTGTTTCTAGTCGCTGAGTTGGCGCGATGTGGCTCTAGTCACTCTTCTCGTACTTGCATTTGCAACGGTGTACCTTTACCCTCCCTCGCCTCACCATTTGGTCTATCTACTATTTTGCTTTGTTGCGCTTGTCACGTATGTGCTGCACATTAGGCAAGGAGTTTAAGGAGTCTCATATCCCTTTTCTACTTCAGATTATGTCGTACATGCCGTACTTTTTTTCGTATCCCGAGATGCTCCTGGTGTTTTACTGGCAAGAGAGCCAGCAACCATATACCCTTGCGGCCTTCTTTTAAATCTTAATCATTCATCCCTCTATTTGCCGCAGCAGACTAACAACGAACGATCTGGATGGGACACGAGACGAATCGCAGTTAGGATGTGTTTATGGAATGACTTTGCGCAAGCATTGTTGTTGGATTTTCTACCTTCGCATGGTTTTTCTCCTCGCGCCGCGGCACAGAAGGGGCCGGGCGGAGGGCTTCAGGCTAGGTGTAGCAGGCTAGGTGGCTTCATATTTGAGATACCAAAGAGTTTTGTCTTTCTGCCTTCCATTCGATATGTTCTTTCACAACGTGGTTTGGTGATTTTGCCATTGGAAGTTGATTCATTAGCAATCAATCTCCTTTACTAGGACACAAGTACCTGAGGTGGGACGACAAGGGACCCCTTGAAGTTGAGCGATGCCTATGTAGTAGGCTCGCTATTGTTCATAGCCAATGCCTTTAGGGGTTCTCGGACCCTGCGTAGGTGAAACCCACGACGGATGTGCATGGCATCAAGCCTAAGTTGATGCGGTGTTTGTAGTGCCTCTCTTGCTGATTCAAGGCCTGTAGCTTAGTTACCTACCTCCTAGGTATACAATGCTAATTTCTTATGTCAAGCTCTTTATCGTAAATCTTCCGAGTGATTTAAATAACTAGAATATGTATTCCGTACCTAAAGTACATGAGTCCCTACCTAGTCCATGCGCAAGCGTAAGTGTGCATACATCGGTGCCACCTATGTGCCTAACTATCAAGTTTAATTGATCTGCCCCTCTCCTAAGGGCAGGAAAGGGCGAAAGTAAACATATAAGATCTCCAGTAAGAGTTGACTGTATGTGACGAATGCCGAGGCTTACCTAGGTACAAGATCAAGATCCTGCATGTCTCAGCTCCAGGTGCAGGCGGGCCGAGGCCGCGCGGAAACCTGCTCCCGGAGTAGCCCAATCTTGATTAAAACTGCAAGAAAGGGACAATTGGTCGGTGTACCGAGCTTGTCATTTTTTTTACTCGCGCCGCTTTCTTCTCCGATTATTCACGAGAGGAAGTGTTAGGGATTTCATCTAATAGGGACATGTATACCATAGCCTTGGCCTAGGTAGCTTTACAGCTCCTTGCGGAACGGTAAGTTTCTTCCCACCATCCTGGGTGCGCCACGTAACAGGGATGTAGGTAAAAGGGTCTCCGAGATTCCCGGTGATTAGATTTGTGGGATTGGGTGCATATGCCAGTTACACTGATGTCGTACCTACTCTGGGATCAAGATCCCATTATTCCTCAGAAGAGGTATTAAGATGGTAAAGAGTATGTGGTCTAGATAGTCGAATTACCATCCGGAGGCGACGAATGCTAAAACTCGGGCATTAGGGTATTACAGAAACTATGCCGATGGTATTTTTCCTCTACCAACGGGATTCTACGCAACACAGATCACCAAGTTCACCTCATAGAAGACAAATTCTTGGTTAACAGCGTTTTCTATTTCTTCCGCTGAAACAATGGTGATTGTAAATACTTGAAACTAGGTAAGTTCGAATGAAGGACAATCCATCACAGCTGCATCTTTGCACCTCCCACGGCCACGGCCAACTCCGAGATCGCAGAATAACGGGATAAGATTATTGTAAGAGTGGCTTCTGTTCCGATATTGTCATGCTTTGCCAGAAACCTTCCGTCGTGATTTTCAGCTCGTCGCTTAGACACCGATAGGAGTCTGGCAGAGAATATTCTGTCCGAGCTTTACAGAATTGTCAGCTTACCTACGCGTAATAGTTTCGGAGTTGAGTAGTACTTACAATGGGGAGGACACAGCAGCGAGCTCGCTGGCCACCAGTAGCGCAGATCGCCTTGAAATCATCGGCGCTGAAGGGAACCTTGCTGGCTGTAAAGGGGAGAATTATTAGCAAGACTCTCACTCTGAAGCGTTATGAGAATACTTACGAGTTTGGCAGTCGAGGTCAGCAACTCCGAGGACATCGGTAGCACAGCACTGAGCACTGTCATAGAGACCGCTGCAAGGGTCGTAGACTTCTCCTCCATAGCCGCGCTTAGCCGGGCTGGCAAGGACGGCGGAGGCCAGGAAAGTGACGAAGAAGGTCGACAGCTGCATTTTGGCGGTTGGTTTGACTGAAAGCTCAGAAAATGTGCAAGATGTGGGAGTGAGGGTTGACTTGTTTGCAAAGGCTGATCCGGTTGCTGATGATGAGAAACTCCCAGATGAGATGGGACGAAGCTGGGTTCTTATACTCGAGGACTGGCCTCGATTTCGGCCGTGACAGGGGCGTCAAGGTATGGCATTGTTGAGAATCCTAAGTCTTCTCAACAAGACTTCATCGATATCTTGATCAGGATCTCACGACCAACACGATACAACGTCTCGTCGACTAGGAATAGCTTCCCATGGTGGAGCCCGAAATCGAGCTACAAGCCGCGGCAAGGTGTAGTGACGAGCCTATTGGCTTCATCTTGGAAAAATAGAGGGCGCTATAGCGGCAGTCATTTTTTAAGGAGCTCAAGCTGAATGTCCAGCACACTCAAGAGCCTGAAGAACCGGCTCCATTTACTTAACGAGGCAAAAGATCGACATAGTCACTTGGTTCGAATAGTCTTCCAAGTAAAGCTAGAGCGGTTGATCACAGGCAGCCAATCAGATTCAAATACGATGACAACCAGATGTTGCAATCCTCTGGTCTTAACTTCGGTTGTCTAATATAATAGCCTTATAACTGACGTCGAACGCGGTCTCGATGTTTCATTCTCCTCGCTGCTTAGATATCTATCTAAATGCGTAAGCAGGACAGGGGCATAGAAAACACAAGTAAACAGTTTAGTCAGAGCATTATGTAGGTACGTATTCTTTCTAGTTGTATTATACAAAGGCCTGCCAATAGGGGTAAATTAATCCCATAGTAAGATATTTTAGGTTGAACCTGCGCATAATTTCACATACCCGACGTCAAGGTACATAGCTGAAATCCTCTGTAGTACGACCCATACCAACAACTGCTAGTTCCTGTGAATTTCTGGGAATACTATCTTGCATGAGGTGCCTGGTATCGTACCCGTACTCCTAAACAGGCAATTCTACGTACAGAAAACGAAGGAGTGAATCGTATAAAGTGCCTAATGTATGTGTGCCTGGTTAACAAGGTTGTACCAACCACTAGGCGGTTGGTATGTGATCCCCGCAAAAGCCCAGCCCTGCCTACCGTACGTATCACAAATTAGCATTCCGTAATGACTGGATACATATGATCAGCCCTGGGCATTTTTGTACTTCAAGGCGTGAGCCCCAATGTCTGATTTGACGACTAGCGCAGCTCATCTTCGAATGCCGAATATGGTAACGGTCACACTGCATCCTCCTGGCGTAGAGGCCTTGGCGAAAGTTGACGGGTCGGCTAATAATGAGCTTCCCCACTGAGGGATCTAGGTTGGACGAGCGAGATCCACGATCCGGTTCCTGAGCCAGATCTAACAGAGGTCTAGTTAGAGTCTAAAACTCATGCTTACATCGACAATCACACCACTAACATGCAAACCAAAGAGTTTGATGAGCTGTCTTCCTCGTATAGAATATTCGTATAATTTTAAATATCAGGCCTCATTAGGGGTCTCTGTTGACTTAGGATGTACTACTTCATGAGTGTGAATTCATAAATGGATGTTGATGGTGATGATGCAAGTATTTTTTCCCTTCTCGTCTCGTTGTTGATGTGTTTACATGCACATGAGATAGATCCCCCTTTACTCGCTTACTACCAAGATCTATTTTTGCTTGGAAGCTATTGTGAGGTACCTTGGAATTAGCGCGGCGAGTTCCCGAGGCTCTTCGAATGTGGATTCTTTCCAGGCAGACCTCTCATGTCATGTTCCGTTCTCGATACGTGTAAGCGTTTCTTTAGTGTAGTCTGCATTCTAATTGCATGTAAGCTGTGCTTCTATCCCTGTTCTTATCCAAATTTGCCCCAATTGAGGATCATTTGAACCAACCAGACTTCGGCTTGGAAGCTTGTCATGCATCAGCGCTATCGAACGGGACGCTGGAATAATTCCGGGGAAAGCCTCGGGTGATGCGCGGGAATGTCATCTTCCCTCTTATGTCTTAGCTGCTGGCACTCGGCTCTCGGAAGCTGTGGAAAATTATTATGTTTAACGAATGATCCAATAACTTAATGTCTAAATTAATTCACAGGAACCGGGTCGAAGACCGCATGACTTTACTCACCTTCAAGTAACGTGGGGATAAACACAGGATTCTTTCACAAAGTTCCCTTTTCAAAATTGGTACCAAAGGTACAACTGACTATGCTCACCGGTCCAGCGGCAGGGCCTAGATTCTGCGGGCCGGGGACTGTTGGGGCTTCGCGGAACTCATTTCACCTCCGATGAATCCGCGACATGCATGAGCTGCATTAGTAGCACGAATGCTGGGTTCAGTAATACCTGAAATTTCTTCAAAAAGGGAGGTGACAGATCATGCGATCCATTTGCTCGAGCTGCTCAGCGTTTCTAGAACGTCTATGTGTCTCACAGCGATACATCTAGGTACACAGTGGCAGTATGTGAGTCTCGATTTTTCAGATTCTCCATAGGTTTCCTGTATTCATGGTTGAGCATTCATGTATCGCGTTCGGGCCACAGAAAATGACCCTCGTGGTGTTCAGCTCCATCTTATCCGGTTGTCCACGGTATGAATTTACTCTTGATCAGTGAGTAGTAACCTCCCGAATGCTCCGGAAATGTAACCTTGCCAGCCAGGTTCGTGACATGAAGCTCCTGATTCTCTTACCCCAGATCATGAAGATGAGAAGGACGAGGTTATTCGCCAATAATACACCCTGTGTGATGTCAGTTACTTCATACTGTGAGACGACCAACTCCTCTTAGATGAGGAAACTCACCCCGAAGATTCCCGACATGACTTCACCATAACCGGATTCAAGGACCCATGTTAATACCTTCAGCCCAAAGCCGAAACTAATGGCCTGCTTGCCAATATTCATGGCAATCAGCATTTCGGACGTATTAGCGTGGTACGCGTCAACCGCGTATGCAAGTGTGAAGGAGAAATAAAAGTAGGCGCCCCAATAATTCATGGCCCCTCCCACAAAGAAACATATCCAATGTAATCCTCTCTCCGCGGTAAGGCCGTACAGCACAATTCCAGCTGGACCAATTAACATCGCTGGTAACATGACGCCTAGTCGCATCTCAGCTTCCCGAATTCCACCATTGCGTTTCGTAAAGAAGGCCGCCAGGCGATCACTGGAACTCGTAAAGGGAATGGCGAGACCATACCCGACTAGCGCAGCAATAGAAAAGAGTCCTGAGCTGGTCACTGGCCAGTTGTAAGGTGGCGAAACTATCAATATCGGGAATGTATAAGAGAAAGCCAAGGCTGATAGACCAATCTACTGCATATTAGTCCTGCATAAAAGCCCAAATCATACTCCCGTTATTTCCAAAACTATTGTCTCAAGCTTGGACGATAGAAAGGTCACGGAGATAAGTAGGTGAATAGTAACGTAACATACTACGATTATATCAGCTTCTATTAACGATATAGGATACGGCGGAAGATTTCAAAAAGGGAGTGGGATCTTGTCTCGGAATGCCTTTCTACTAACCATTGATTCCAAATGTAGTTATCACCCACAAGGACTGAGGTACTAGGAAGTAGGTGAAAGATCTCAGTATCGTGGTGAAGAATGGAACGTCGGAATCGACCTTCCCACGCAGACTCAATGTCTGCATGAAGCTTTTACGTGGAGGCACAACAAGGCGGACATGTTGATCTCCACTTTCGACTTCACGGACACCCTCTTTCTCAGAATCGTTTGGTGGCGAGTGAGGCGCTGTAGCCGCCCGTCGATCATAGGATGTCTCTTCGACGAAGAAAAAGGCTAGCACTAGGAGTGCCATGGCGAAAGCGAAATATACGTAGAAGAACAACCTCCAGCCATAACCACCGGATAGCATATAGCCAGCCGGGAGTGCCGCAAAAGTACCAAGGCATAAGCAGACTGTATAATATCCGATCCTCTTTCCTCTTTCGTGTAGGAAAAATATATCGTTAACCAGCTGAACCGGTAAGGCCTCACATACTAACAACGAGAATCAGCAAATGCATCTCTGGGTACCCAGACAGGAAATTTCAGGGGTTTCCAGCGTGCTTCCGGAGCAATAGCTCCTCAGCTCAGTCAGCTGAATCAGAAAAATCCTAACTACCGGGACAGCCGACTAAAAAGTTCCTCAGTTTTACATACCGCATGAACCAAAACCATGGACGATCCTTGCCGCAAGCAGCCCTTCATACGTTGTGCATCGGGAAGCCGCTATCAAACCGACAGCAAACTGTGACTGGTTAAAACCTGTATCGAGTGAAACACAATATCGCAACGTCCTACCGTCAGGAGAGAGAATAACATGACTGGTCGACGGCCGAACTTCAAGTACATGGGTACAAAAATCAGAGAACCTTTCGCTCGCATTAGTACCTAGGTACACATACTGACCCAATACTGGCGTTTGCCACCCCGTTCAGCGGGGTACATACCAAATCCGAAGGCCAGGTTGGGATACGAGACCAGCTCTGAGGCCTTCGTGGAAGTTATCCCGAACTCCTCGGCCCAAATGTCGATATAAGGAGAGGGTCCAATGAGAGCACCATTGGCAAGAAAAGAATAGAACGAGCAGACGATAAGAATCATCGTTTTCTTGAAGTCCGACCACTGTAATGGATCGTTGGGATCCTCAGCTGGGACGGGAAATAGGGCCTGCCCATAAGCGACATCGTCACCCTCTACAGAATGTCACAAGACACATTAGCATTGAACAGACTGAGACTCGCCACTTCGACGAGGAATGCAGAATGACATACCGGCAGCTTGGAGATTCACGGTCCCGGGTATACCTTCCTCATGCGCGTGACTATGCAAGAGGTGGCCCCTATTATGGGCAGCGGCTCCTGAAGGCATCTTAATTCCGACGTATCAGACAACTGGAAAGCCAAGAGAAAAGAAGAATGAAGATGAAATTAAAATAGGAAATGATGCGGCTGATGCAGGTAAGTACTATATGAAGGTTACACGACCTCTGATCTTCTGCAATTCATTAGAGGTTACGTCTTACGTCTGCGTCTTTCGCGATCGCATCTCACGTATGTCAAGATCGCAAGCCCACAGCCAAGACTGCGGAGGGATCTCGACCGCCTATCTATATCGCGGGGAAACTATCAAAATACAAGGTAGTATTTACTGTCTATAATAGGAACGACTATAGCAATCTTAGTGGTGGGGAGAGAGACGGTTAGTAGAGCCGGTATCCTCTAACCGAAGACCTTCAATATTACCCCATTCCCCAGACGGGACGATCTTTCTGGGGAACTTGACCTACTTCGTGTTTTAAGGCCGATCCAAAACGCGTGCTCTGATTTCTTTTTTTTTTTCGCGTAAATTTTCTATTCAGGGGTCAGATCATGTGATTACCTAATCGGCAGTATGTACTGCAGATGGTTCGCACATACATTTCCTCATATAATTTTCCACGATGGTACCTTCAGTTGAAGTCGCCTTCCCGGAGCTTAGGTGGTTTTAATAACTGCCGCGATTTCAGCTAGGAGACCTAAGAAAACATGGAACGAGATGATGACTAGGTACATTGCATTGTACTATTAGGATGATTTTACTAATCGCTTTGCATGAATTCTCTCTAAGCGACCGATGCTTACCATCCTGTCGGTATTTATGTCATTTTAACGACCATTCAATCGAGACGTAAGGGTCTCTTCGCCCTCACTGAGTCTACCTAATAACTGACTGATTGATTTCCAGTGTTTTTTTTTTTTTTTTTTTTTTGTACCTTGGAAAGATACTATTAAGTTGGAGCTATCTCGCTTTGGACATTGACTGTCACCAATGCTCGTGGATTTTGACGTGAATTTGAACTGAGAAGTGGAGCCTCGGACCCTGATGTAAGCCCGAGACGGATACCGCAGAGACTATCTCGCGTTAAACTATCCTAATGGGATCTAGAACCTAGAAGGGAGGGTGGACCAAGCGACGGCATTCAGAACTGAACTCAGAAGCCACTTAGGTCTTGTGGTTTCCACATGCAACACGCCGGCAGATGATAATGTACATACAGAGAATATGACAAGGCAGTCTTGGACAACATTTCGGCCGAGACATAAGACCCACACCGTAGCTAAACTGAATAGGTATCAGGGGCTGCTAGAAAAAAAAAGGGCTACCTAGCATTTCAGCTCTGAACTTCTTGATGGGCATCTGAAAACTTCGTATGATCCGTAGGAACACCAATCCTTATGATCCCACTCGACGGTTATTCTGCAGGAGTGTTGTGTGTTAAGTATCTAGTACCCCATATCCGAGGGATGGAAATAGACAAGATCACCCCATCTTGCTGGGGGGGCTATAGCCACGCAGCGCATACAATAGGTTCTGTGTATGTACTAGTACCTATCTATGATCATACTGGGCACCATCCGTCCTATGGTGTCCCGAAAATGCGCGGAATGCCCTGGAAAGCGACCCCGAACCGGGAGAGACAAGGCGAGCTTTGGACATCCGACGTCACACAAACGCCGCCGGGACATTCCGGCCCGTATATATAAGAAATGGGGAAGAACGCATATCTGTGATATATTTGCATAGAAGGAGGGATAGTAGAGACTCGTTATCCGAAGTCAAGTGAATGAATCTACCTAATTGCATCGAGCGAGGCTCGAAGGTACGTTTCGTTACTCTGCCGAAAGGTTACAGATTCATATTGCAACTACGATTCATCATGAACCTCCTAAGTATCCCTAAGGTTGTCATTGTTTTTTTGACATCGCAAATGAACGGAGCTTGCCTATGACGAATCCTTAGTTTGGACCTAGTCATGATCAAGTTACGATACCGTACTTGAGAATGCCTTAGATAGCTTCGATTGGGTTTCTCTTCCTGACTTTCTGTGTCTAAGGTACGTACTATTGATGTCTGGCGGACGCCGTACCCACTGAGATATTCTAATGGTATAATCGACGGGGACAACATCGTGACTACTCGACCGGGTACATATTTTAGACGAGGGCCAACGGGCCACCAACTGATCACGACGATGGAACTGGCTACTGATAACCTTATTGAAGATAAGTCTGTTGATGTTATTCATAGCGGCTAGGATGCGGCGGAGTAATCCAAGCAAGTGCAGTGACCAGGTAATTACGTGGACCTTTGCACAATCATGTAGATCTTTATATGTCGTACGTGATACGACATTCGAGAAGTCAATTCTCCGATTTCCAAGATACACTGTTTATCTGAAACGAAACATAGTGGTGCTTTGGCTACTGATTTGTTCTGCCGTGTGGAGAGCCATGCATCGTCTTGGTCTCAATTGGGTGCTCTGAATTGATACCAATCCAACGCGTAGGCATGTGTCGTGCTCATATGCAAGTCTTCCCTCGATGTGAAGAGCTCAGGGAACACTCTTTGGGCGTTCTAAGATTTTTTCTGATTGACCACTTGGTAAATCGAGACTCGCGCCTAAGATACTTCTTGGAGTAAATATGGAACTATGTGCTGGCAATGCGCCATCACCGTGCGGTGAATGAGTTCGCCAAGACATCGAATCTCGTTGTCGAGTCCCACTTAACCAACCATTTGGAAGCGTGGTGTCCGCCTGTTGGGCACAACTCTGGCAAGTCGCGATCCTCGAAGAATCGCTGGACCCATCTGGTGCATGTCAATTGGCTTATTAATCCCTGAAGGGAGGCAGGTCCAGAGATCTAATTTGTGGCTCTATCGATGCGATTCCGAATTCGAATTGACAGCCTGGCGGTGAGAGACCCAGGGGCTGGGATTTGGCCCAACCACCCCTAAATTTAGTGGGATATGGAGATTCCACCCAATGAAAAAGGAATAATACACCTTCCAACCGCGATTAGAACGTCCGAGATCATAGGATGCGGTGACTGACTTTTCGTGCGCGAATGGGAACCGGAGTGGTCGGAAGGTAAGGAATAGAGAGCGTGTGTATAAGAAGCACAAGACCCTCCCGGGAAGCTCTGACTGGCTTTTGAAATGTCAGGGCTTCTGCCTTATTCAAACAACACCACTAAAACAACCCACTCCCAATTTTATTCAACCATTAGTCAGTCGAGATGCAGGTCTTCTCCATCGCCCTGACTATTATCATGGCCGCCGTGGCCAGTGTCTCCGTCTCTGCGGAGGCGAGGGTGAGTCTATAAATGCCTTCGTATATGATCATCCACTGTATTGACTGAGTGTAGCAAATGTCGCGGGGTCTATTCACGTCCGCTTGACACGTTGGGAAGGACGGGTTTCCGATGTTCCCGGTTCGCGACCGGGACAGGCAGGTCCTGTCCATATCCATACTTCCGGTGGAGAACTCAGGTATCGGATGAAGACTGAGTGAGGGGAACCGAGGAGTATTCACGTGGAATGAACATGTTATGAGCACCATCCATATGTTATGAGCAGTGGTTTTTGGCTCAGGAGATGGACCGATGTTGAGGAGTGTTTTATGAGGACCGGTACTCGAGTCTGGCCACCTGTACAAAAGCCATTCATTCCCCGACCCATCATGAGGCAGCTACCAAGTCGTCACATGATGTGTTAGCAGCCTCTTCAGGCTAATACATCTCTTTTGTCCCCTGCATTACCACCTCGTCAACCATGTATGAGTGAAACCAGTCCGAAGATTCATGTCTATGCCTGTAGCCCACCAATACGCCAGCCAGAGCACCCATTATCCGTAATACAAGCCGAAGCGCTGTCGTTAACCCTTTACATTGTCTGGTACGGCACCATCGCCCCAGATATTCCGCGTTTCTTCCTCAACCGCTCTCATGGCAATAGCAACTTCTTCTAGCTTCTCAACAACGTCCTTTACTCCTTGATCTATCTTTGAAAAGTAGCGATCATTCGCCTCTCTTCTGTTTCTTGCAAGGAGTATGTCCCTTTCTGTCTCTTCTTCGAGCCTAGCACCTAGCCTTTCGCGGCCTGTCCCACTACTACCTGGTCGCGCGCTCCCGGTACCGGCGGTGCTCTTGGCTCCTTCTGTTCCCTCCGCCGCTGCCCTCCCAGATGTTGTCGACATAGTAGGCCCAAGACCTGTCCCAACAGCGGCAGAGATGCCTATCTCACCCAGAGCTCCCTTCAGGTTCGGTAGTTCGTTCTTCGCAGTCGTTGTCTCGATCGAATCCTCAGCCTCGCCTCGCGCCCATGCTTGCGCCAGCTTAATCTGAGCGGCGCGCAGCTCGGCGAGCTTGCGATCGTGCTCCGGTCCGAAAACGTGCGTACCTCCACTCGCAGACAATTCGACCTCTTCCAAGGTCGCCTGCATCTCGGCCCACAAGGCGTCGGTCCTATCGGCGGTGCGGGTAGAGTCTGCAGTCTGCAGTCGAGTGACGGTTGCGCGGTTTCGGGGATTAAGTATAGAGCTTGTTCGCGCGAGCGAAGGGGCAGCCTGGGACTGCTGCGTGGATGCGCCGCTGGCATTTTCTCGTATATTCGCCGCTGTGGTGGCTGTTGGCGGAACCGCTGGAGTGGCAGCCATCATCCCTGAGAGCGAGACATGTGATGCCGCTGGGGAGGGATGGAGGAAGAGACGAGGAGGATCGCGAGCTTTGGAGTTGCTCGGTGTTAATTTAAGGTTATCCATTGCTACATTTTGCTGATAGAAATCTGCAATTGAGATTGGGAGAGATCCTTTTAGATGTCCCTATTAAAGAGGAACAGTCTAGACATGCCTGGGGAGCAAGATTGCTGCAATTGACGAATGTGACTGGTCATTGTAGAAGAGGTCGACGTGTTGAAGACCGCGATTGTCCATGTATAAGCCACAATACAGTGGAGCTTATGTAATAATAGTGGCTCTCATCACAGCCACCCAGTCTACCTTCAGGTGGACCGTGCTTGGTCACACCACGAACACTAGGGCGAAGAAACCCTTAGCATTTTTTTTTGCACCTGCATTCTGTGAAAAATTAACCGAAACTTCAACATCCACGAACCGCTAGTCAATCCGTCCAAGCAAGACTTCAACACACCCATTTTCTAGCGATACCACACAACAAATCGGTAAGTCAACTACCCTCTCGCAATCAACCTACAAATATTCTGTCGACTTGGTTGCTTTCCTGCTTCCAATTCTTCATTATCCACCATCGCGATTCATCGAACCGACAATTTTCGCCTACTTGTCAATCATTTACTGACCGCGCAACCCCTCTACTGTAGCAATCATGGGTAAAGGCAAGCCTCGTGGTCTCAACGCGGCCAGAAAGCTCCGACTTCACCGCAAGGAGCAGAAGTGGGCGGATCTCGGATACAAGAAGCGCGCTCTCGGTACCGCCTTCAAGTCTTCGCCGTTCGGTGGTTCCTCTCACGCCAAGGGCATCGTCCTCGAGAAGGTCGGTGTCGAAGCCAAACAACCCAACTCCGCTATCCGAAAGTGTGTCCGTGTACAACTCATCAAGAACGGCAAGAAGGTCACTGCTTTCGGTACGAATCACTCCAGTCCCCTTATTTTCTCTTCATATTTTCGCAACGAAAGATAAAATCGGACATGATCATACGATGGGAGAAAATGCTCGAGAAAATTTCCAAGTACAAATTGGCTAACGCTATCTCATTGCAGTTCCCAACGACGGTTGCTTGAACTTCGTAGACGAGAACGATGAAGTCCTGCTCGCTGGTTTCGGTCGCAAGGGCAAGGCCAAGGGTGATATTCCCGGTGTGCGATTCAAGGTCGTCAAGGTCTCCGGTGTCGGTCTACTAGCTCTGTGGAAGGAGAAGAAGGAGAAGCCCCGTTCATAAACGCTCGGTCGGGGACAAAGAAGAAGGAATGAAAATATGCAACGAGAGCAAGGTTCATTGGGCATGCGGAGTCGACACGGCTTGCTTTATTTCATCATGGCATCATAGGTTCGGGCCTTGATACTCATTGACAGGTAGACGAAATCCACGAATAGAGATTCTACGTCGCCAACGAAAATATACCCAGTAATCTTAAAATGCATCGTCATGTGTTGAATTCGTAGTTCTATGGTACAACTTGAGTGGACGGCTTTGCCTATAAACAACCTCTATCCCAGATTCGAGTTTCTAACCCATTATATGCAGATAGTATGTACAGCCATTGTTTTTTCTTACAGTTCTAATCCTCGCCAGCCTCTGTCTTGTCGTCTTGGACATATCGGATTAGATAGTCGACTCCAAGGCCAAGACTGATTACACCACCAGTGATCCAGCATCCATTGACAAACCACCACCAGCAGTCCTTCACGCTCTTTAGGTTCACCCTCTTGATCATCCAACCAAGCGTTAGAGCAGCGCCTCCACAACTGCCGATGAAGAACGCCGGTCCCGCACCCGCCGTCATACCGGCAGCTCCAAGCAGCCCGATCTGTACCACAGCTAGGCCGGTCAGGACTTTCTTAGTGTCAGCGTCATGCTTGAGGGCGATGCTCTTGATGCCCGCCTTGGCATCATCCTTGATGTCCATGTGCGCGTAGATCATGTCGTACAACACAGTCCAGGACACGTTACTCGCGTACAGCAAGGCAGCAGCGCTCAGAGCCGAGCTATTCGATAGCAAATCTACCCCTAATGCGGGAAACCCCATAACAGCTCCCCAAGAGAAGGTAAGGCCCAATACGAACTGCGGGTAATACGTCACACGCTTGGCAAGCGGATACGAGGCAACGAAGAGCAGGCTCGGGACGCCATAGAAGAGACACGGCGTGGGAAACTGCAGAAGGATGCCTAGACCGGCGAGGAGCTGCACACCCGTGTAGGTTAGCGCTTGGAAGGGCGTGATGGCGCCGCGGGCGAGCGGACGGTGCCGCGTTCGTTGGACGTGCGGATCGAGGTTTCGGTCCCAGAGGTCGTTGATGGAACACCCGGCTCCGCGCATGATGAGGGCGCCGGCGAAGAAGAGCGTTGCGGTGCTGAGGACGGAGAGAGGAGTTGCCATGGGAGTTGTGAGAGGCGCCGCCATGAGCGTTGAGAATAGGCAGGGGAAGTACAGGTAGTATGTCCCCGTAGGCTTGTCAATACGGATTAACTCTGCGTATGGTACCCATGACTTGGGTATGAGTGATAAGATACCCGATGTGGGTGGTGAGTAGGGCTCTGGTAATGTTTGCGAGGACGCTGAGTCAATGGTATGGGCTCTCCGTTGACTTGTTGGTTGTGAGAAGACTGGGATTATATGTCTTGGTTTGAGGAAGCTGAGAGCCGTGGTTGATGCTGTATTTTGTGGATGGCGTGAGGTGCCCCGAGAGATGCTATGGAAATGCTTTGACAGTTTGGATGAATTCAGAAAGGTAGACCTATGGTACAACATAAACTTTGTGCCATTGGGCACGGTGAGCCTAGACATCCTGCCAGAGACGGATATATACTTCTAGGAATCTGTTAGCTGAATATGTAATAGAACTGGGAGATGACTGAGAGCCATGGAAATAGTAGGAGCTTTTGAGGTGCTTTACAGATGACATTAATTTACGCCATAGTATACGCGATCCCAATATCAAGTCTAGCTTCATAGACGTAATATTCCCAAGAGTCGGATCCCAAACTTCCCCATACCTAAGTTGCCATTTTTTGCTTTTTCGAGGGGTGGAATAGGTAGATGCTCATTGGTAAGGGGGAGTAGACGCCTACCTCCTAGAAATGAATAATTTTCATTAACTCGATATCATGGTTAGTGTGAATGGTAATACAAGTTCAGCGTATGTAGTAATTACATTTCTTAAGCCGTCTCTTGTGAAGTTCGATTTTATGTAAGTCAAAGAGAATGAAAATGTAATGTAATCCGTGCCATCTACGGTATTCAGAGGTAACTTCTAATTGGTCCGGGGTGACAGTGTGACAGTGGAGCAGCTACCTCCTCTAGGTACGTGTGTAGGTACCTAGATGTACCGAGCTACGCTAAAAGCTTATTGTTCTCCAAATTTATTGAGGCATTGGATGATAGCTCTCTCCAACCTTCTCACCTTTTTGTAATCGCATTTCTCCTCGACGGTTACTATCGCAAATCCTCTCGACCGGTGAAACTTGCCAACTGCTTCTCTTGGGAAGACTAATAATGTCGGCTATGAGCTTTGTCTATCTACCAAGCACTGAAGCACGAGATATATCAAGTCTCCATCAGCGGTTGCTGTCTTAAACGCGGGTCTCGCTGAGGCGCGTCTGAAGGCCATTATACCCGTCTTCACGAACCCCGCTGTTGCTTCACGACTTCAACCTGCGAAATCAACTTTCGCACTATCGGTCCTAGAAACATACTACGATCGCGAAAATGCCGACCGCATTACATCCCCAAGCTAAGTTCGATCCAATACCTCCGGATCTTGATCTCCATGCGCTCGTCGATCGCTCCCCGAACTTTGACTGGGTGGTGCGTATCTCCACCGCCCAGATTAGGCGCCTCGGCCCTTCTGGTTTTGAAAAGCTCGTACAGTTACATGTCATCGAAGGAGGTCGACCATTAGTTATAGAAGGCTGGAACAAAGTCCTGCCCAAGGATCTCTTCAGTGCTGCCTGGTTGGAGAAAACGTACGACAAGAAACGTGAGTTCTGTCACCGTCGCAAAAGAGTATTACATCTGCTAACATACCTTGGTAGAGGAGAATGTTCGCGACATAACTGCGCAGAGCGATATTCCAATGACTACTGGCCATTACTTGAGATCCATGCGACAGTTAACCAACCAATGGACCCCTACAAATTTCCGCGATGAACGAAGACAACGACTTTACCTCAAAGATATCGACTGCCCTCCCGAGTGGTATGAACATCTGAAGAAGGTCATCCCACCAAATGTCTTCTATATGAATGAGAATATTAGTGAGAATCCGAGCGCAGATGCCCGGAACGATGATATTTTTGGTGCGCCTGAGAAGACCCCTGCTGTTGCGGGCGATTTAATGAGTAGCCTTCCGGAAGAGATGCGTGCGCAGAACCTCATGTGTTATATCGGCCATGAAGGAACATATACTCCTGCGCATCGAGAGATGTGCGCAAGCCTGGGTCAGAACATCATGGTCGAAGCCTCGGAAGACGAAAATGGAGAGAAGCCAGGTAGTTCTATCTGGTTCATGACTGAGACCAAGGACCGTGAAGTTGTCCGCGAGTACTTTCTCTCTATGCTCGGCCACGACATTGAGATCGAGAAGCATTTTGCTCAGATCAATGCTTGGAAGAAAGCTAACTTCCCTGTCTACATCGTCGAGCAAAAGGTTGGCGACTTCATTCTAATACCTCCGCTAGCACCACATCAGGTTTGGAACCGCGGGACAAGGACTATGAAAGTTGCATGGAATAGGACGACAGTCGAAACGCTTGATTTAGCCCTTCATGAGGCTTTGCCAAAGGCGCGACTGGTATGCCGAGATGAGCAATACAAAAATAAAGCCATCATCTATTACACTCTAGAAAAGTACTACAAGGATCTTCAGTCTTTCGAGGAAAACTCCGAAGTTGGTTTGTTGGGTCTTGGCCAGGAATTAATGCAAAATTCCTCACGCAAAAGACAGATGGCCAACGACTTTAAACGTTTATTCGGCCTTTTTACCGAGATCCTTATTGATGAGATGTTTGGGTACAAGCAGACGGACGTCGAGTACGTACCGTTTGACTCAAACATTACGTGCTCCTACTGCCGATCCAACATATTCAATCGCTTTTTAACTTGCAAGTGTTGCGTACGCACGCTCATCAATGGCGACGAAGATACATACGATATTTGCATGGAGTGTTACGCTATGGGCCGTTCATGTGTCTGTATCTCTGGTCTTCAGTGGTGCGAGCAATGGAAGTGGTCGGATCTTGTTGAGAAACATGAGACTTGGAGAGCAATGGTCATCCAACAAGATGGATTTGTCGATATCAATTCATCACCCCAGCCTATTGAAGTTGCACGGAAGAAAGCAGGTAAGAAGTCAGTCGCTCAGATTTGCCAAGAACAACTTCGAAGGCGGCCCTGGAAGGATATCACGAAGCCACCCGAACTCCCAGCTGAGGAATCTGAGCCTGAAGTAGATGACGAGGGTCGCGTCAAGAAAAAGCCGAAGTCGAGACGCAAAGCAAAGAATGGTGACGTCTACCGATGCCATGTTTGCTGTCATAAAGAGTATACGTATAAGCTCAGTTTCTGCACGACATGCCAGAACGCATATTGTTATGGTGTTCTATGGCGAGCATTCGATATGATGCCCCAGACAGCAATGGAGAAGGAATATTGGCAGTGCCCAAAATGTCTCGGTATTTGCAACTGCGGACATTGCCGACAGAGTGGCAACACAAATCCATACGTTCCCAAGAATACACTCCTTGGACACGACACGCGGCCTATCGCAGACGACCGTAGTGTTGAATCGATTGTTGACTTCCGGGTACACAATCTCAGTTGGTTGAAAGCTGCTGGAGAGGAAAATCGGAGCAAAGATACGAGGCGGATGCAGCGATTGAAAGAGCAGGCAGATGCTGAAAAAGCCAAGGACCCTATGGCATCATTCAATGCGGCAGAAGACGCTCCCCACGACGTGGACTCTGCTCTTCAGGATTCAATAATGAATGGCTATGGAGACCAAAGCCACATTTTAGGTCATAACCATACTCCTACGAATGGCTATGAAAACGGTGAAATGTCTACTGTACATAGGCCGGATGATATGAATGGACAAGAGAATCATGTTGAGGGCGCCGACATGTCTGGTGTACAGAACGGTGAGGAGGATTCTGCCTATCCTGACCTGTCCCAATATCCCGATCCATCGGTGGCCGGCCGCCAACGAATGATGGGAATGGGATTCTACGACCAAGACGAGAGTACAGATAAAATCCTGTTCGACCCCTTCCAAATGCCATCTGCCGACGCTATAAATAACGAGCCGGAAATATCCGAGTTTGTCAAAAAGACGCTTCGGCTTGCGAAAAGAAGAGCAAGGCTTGAAACGCAGGATGATCCCGACTTTAGGGGTCCCCGAAGTCAGCCGCGTAAAAAGCCTAAGACTGGAAATATTGACCAGCTTGTCAACTTAGATCCGGCTTTGCTTGGAGCTCTCGGTAATAGTAGCTCTACACCAACTAGAGTAACTGCCACCAGTGAGTCTGGCGAACAAGCAGCCGATGGCATTGCAGAAGCGCAACCTATAGAGACTTCCGACTCAGCTCCTCCTCCTAAGAAGACACGGCAGCCTCTTCCTGTTGATCCTCTCCGACCGACTTTACGACATGCCAAACCGATGGCGTCGTATGTAGAAGCCGAAGAACCCCCAGAGGACCCGGACGATTCTGTCCTAATTAAACCTTTGAGAATTCTTGGGTCAGAAAGCGATAATGATGCTGCGGAGGAGGGACCAAACCCTGTGGACTTGGCAGCGGATGCAATTCGGGCGTTAACCCAGCTTCCCGCGCTCGAAGGAGAGACCTCAGCCATTGCTAAAAGTACCCCGCAACCCGGTGCTAAAAGACGAGGGCGGCCGCCGCGAAGCTCTATTGGAACGGGCACCCCCCCGTCAGCGGCACCATCGACGGGTAAAAAGCGTGGCCGGCCACCGGGACGACCGAGGAAATCTACACTTCAACCTGAAAATCAACCTGAAATTGGCGAAGACAGTATTATGGTGGATGCTGAAGATGGCAATGTCATTCAGAATGGGAATGATGTTACCGTAGACGACCTCGAAGCTCAACTAGCGCAAGAATTAGGCAATACGAATGAAGGTGAGGCGCAATCGCGACCGACTACTGCTACTCCTCGCGGAGGTTCTGTGAGAAGAAGGGGTCGACCGCCGGGACGTCCTCGCGCGCAACAATCGCCTGCGACACCCAACCCCGATGACCTAAAGCCTACTCCTGACATCCGTTTCATGTCTATGAGGGAACGAGTCGCTCTGAGGGGTAGGAAATTTAAGATAGGTTCTCGTCGAACAAGAGATGGAGCCACGGGAAGCCCTGCGACAACTTCAGCCAAAGGAACTCCTGCAGTAACGACTGCTCAAGACACAGGCGATAAACCAAGAGCAGAGTCGAATGATGTTGAAGAGATTGCTCCGCCTAGCCCCAAACAAGGCCGTAAAGAACTCGTTGACGATGATTTCGAGCCTGCTGAACCTGAGCCTGTGGATTCACCTTCACCCAGTCCCACACCAGAACGCGAAGCCCCGGGATCACAGCGACCCGTCAGGAAATCGGGCGGCCCGACAGTTGTTAGGCTGTCGTTCTCAGGCGAGAGTAGTTCCGACGACTCGGACTCGGATGGTTACAATGACATCACTGATATTCCTTCTAAGAAGCGTTTCGTGGCGACACGCGGTCGCGGAAGAGGAAGAGGTAGAGGGAGAGGTAGGGGGCTAGGTCGTGCCTGACTACATAGGTAGAGAAGGTGCACAGGCTATTGAAATAAGTATAGGTTGAGATGGGAGTTAAGGGGGGGGGCTTCCTCGTGGCGTTGGCTCTGCCACGCCATGTACATTGTGTCTGGTAGTTAAGGCTTTTTATTATATGAACCCGCTCCCATTTTTTTTTTTTACTGTGGCGCGCGACGTTCGTTCACCTCTATTGGCAGGTCTATACCATGCATATCTACGCGAATTACCAGTTTACGATAGCTTCGGTAGCTATTAGTAGGCTTATTAGAAGCCTATTTATACTGCCGGCTGCTCGAAATACGCGATGGTTCTGAAGGGAATGCGAAAAGCAACTTGTTACTACATTCGATTGACATTGAGCTTCTGATCAGCTAAGTATGAAAATGGATGAATAAAACGTAATTTACTCGTAATTAAATACTTCCTAAAGGTTTATCTATGAAAATTAATAAATAGGAAACAGTGACAGACGAGTGCTGACGAGTGAGTAGACAGATGAGGGTATAAGAAATAAATGGAGATAGGTGTTAGCATGTTTGAAGGCGATTGTGCTCAGTACTTGGCTCGCCAATTTGGTCTATTAGGTTGTCCAGTGTCAGATATACAAGAAAGAAACGATGCGCAGTATATCTTAAAAGCGAAGAAGAGATGATGACAAACAAAGGGTCTGTATGTATATAGATGTTATTCTTATCTTCAATGGCTGTAGCTTGATCTTGTTGGTAACAACTGTGTTATTCATCGCACCGGCAAGTTAGATCTTGCAGAATCAATTCTCTTGACTTATTCTTAGATGCGCTGGATCCTCTCGGCACTCGAGCTATCAATACATGTATGCGAATAACTCGAAGAATAGAATTATAGCTAACGTTCCTGCACTAGATGTATATGGAATCTCGTAAAGTCGGGGGATTCCAATTGTGCTGGGTTAAAGAGAATCCTCGCACGATAATGGGGTAACAAGATTATAGAGGTCAATTAGCGACCGTTTTGATAACTCCACAGGAGAATCAACCTATCAAGTACGAGCTTGTTAGTAAGGCACAGTGGCGGAGTGGTCTAACGCGTGTGACTCGAATTTCTATCTAGACTTCAAATCTATGGTAGTGTCTATCACATCTCTTCGGAGGCGCCCGTTCGAATCGGGCCTGTGTCGACTTCAATTTTCTTTTTTTATCTTCCTTTTTTATGCGTGTCTGATTCCTTTTCCACATTCCGCACTTTTAATGCTTCTATTACCGATTTGAAAAGCGTAGGGCTTAACAGGTGTTAGCCGTTGCGTAGTTGCACTAAACGGGGAATCTAGCTAAAAGATGACACTATCAAGAATATGAGGTTATCCGTATCAATATTTGCACCTGTAAGATTTAGTTAGACTGCATAGTGCTATATGGTAATGATTATGTTACAATTAGATAAACCGTGTAGTGTAGACTAGCCAAGAGGTAAGCTTCTAATGGTTCTTCTACTATGCTCTAGTAATCAATTCGACGCTTTATTTTCGAAAGAAGGAGAGGCGCATGGGAAATTATCAGTAGAGGAACGCTCGGGTATCCATTAAGATCCTCCAAATCGAAATTATTTTATGTATGTAACAAGAACGCGTCTACGATATGTCTACATATAGATTACGTAATGGTAAGATGAGGTAAAAGGGTTCCCAGTTGAAATATCGGAACCCACGCAAAATGTCGATCAATCCATTCTGCCAGTTCTGTTTTTAGTCACGATCTCAAAATTCTAACTGAGACATATTCTACTGGATTGTGTTCGACCAGATATGCCGATCCTTAAAAGTAAATGGAGAAAAGACCTGCGTAGAAGCCAGCGGAGGAACCAGCCTAGAGTTACTTAACAGCAGCTACCTTTTGCTGCATAGGACAATAACCTCAAAAGCTTTATTTTAGGAGATTCTTGAGTCGCAGTATTCAAAACCGACCCACAGAGATATATTATTTTGTGTTAGCTCTGAGGGCGTACTAGAATGCACACCACATGCATGTGACGCTCAGGGGTAATGCAACGATAAATAATTCGACCTGACTTACATGTTTGATAAATCAGGTAGGTCAGACATAGATGGCTCTTTTTTTCTTCTAGCGTGCTCGTCTAAAAAAGACCGATCGTGTCCTAGGCAGGCATGCCTAGTGACTGCGATTTCGGGCGAATTTACCTACGAAACAGGAAATTTTTAGGTTCGTTACGCCGGGACTCTCCGAGCCTTATACACCATGTCTAGGATAAACTGTGGATACAAATGTTGTTTGTGGAAATTCAAGAATTGTTCTGTGATGATACCATACTCGGCCGCCCATGGCTATCGGGGTTACTCTCCGTATCGTTCTAAACTTCAAATGTGCCCGAACGCTTAAGTACCAGACTAGAAGGGTCTAGCTTAAGGGACCGTTACGTAGCATTCGTGGATGACCATGTATGCGGGCCAAGCTCCGGGGCAATCCATTTTATGCATGGCAGGGTAGGATCGTGGCTTTAGTTTGAAAGGATCGTACCTGAGAATAGAGGATGGCAGCGAAAATCCGCGCTTAAATAATTGTTCGTCTTCTCTATTAGGATCATTGTCGGAGTTGTGTGTCATATTTATTATGGCTATATGCGGGTGATCCCGACCCTTCAAGGCTCGATTAAGGGTACCCTTTCGGGTATATTTGTCGATCAATTTTTACTGGATTGGCCCCGTTCGGAACTAATATGGTAGGTGACATAGGAAGGTCCGAAGTAATGGCAACAGGAAACGAATGCTCCAAGTATAATAGTGTCACTATAGACGGATTAGAGACGACACTTCTTGGCATATTGGCTCTATTGAAAAGTAGTTCCTAGCAGGCCGAGAGCGAAAAGGGTCTTTTGAAGGGCGAACCGTGCGGTCGCCAACACCGTCGTCTCAAACTATTGAGAGAACTAACGGCCCTATGATAAGGTTGAGAATCAGCCGCTGCCGCGTTCCGAAATTTAAGGCCGTACGCTTAGGACGGGCTAAGTATTATGGAGCCACTACGTTGGGAAATGAAGCAGCTATTATGAGCGTATAATCTGTGAAGCTGTGTTTTACATGTGGAATTTTGTTTTCCCCCTTTCCCAAGAAAATTGCTACGCTTAAATCAAATTCGGAGTGTTTAAACATAAAGATTCCTTTATTCGTTACTAGCTTGAGTATTATTAGTCGAGCCACGAATTGCGATGATGGATGATGGATAAATAGTGTACATAGCCCCCTAACGCCGGCGATCCACTATTATACATAATAGCCTGCGGTTTACAATGAGCCATTGCTTGAGACCTTAGATCGTGTCGTGCGATCGTCAAAATTACCTTCCCGCCCCGTGCGCGCGTGATCATTCTCAGTTGAAACAGTAAATTGTGTGGTACGCATGATACCGGTTCCGGTGAGGATCTCTTCGTCGGAGTCTCTCTGTGATCGAACTTCGGTCCGAATTCGGCGGCCGTTCATGTCCTTCAACCCAATACCACTCTCTGGTCCATCGGTAGTCCTGATGTAGCCCTGTTGCCCATGTGACACGCCACCATACTTTTGGTGACCGTAATATGAAGACTTGAGGTTTTTCGGTAACGCCCTTCTGATAAGGGGCCAAAGACTCGGGAAAGACGCCGTGATGATTGCTAAGTTGCACTCTATACTAGACACCGTGAACCCCACACTAAAATTCTTGTCCGGGCTCTGATCATTGAAGTTCTCCGAGAGTGTCCAAAGTCTGATTATGCTGACGACGGTGACACTGTGGTAAGATCTATGTTAGTCTTCCGCCTTGTATGTATAGTTCTAGCACCTTGTTCATTGGAATAGGGGTAACTTACAGTATACCTAACATGAAGACACCGATTAGGGCAATCTTCCTGTTCTTATTTATCTGCAAGCCAAGGAAAATATAGAATGGAAGTGCCACCGAGACAATATCTGTCATAATGGTCATGCAGGCAGCCACCACACCAAATTTGAATTGCTCAATGCAGTGGCCTGGAACCGTTAGATTCCAATTCATCTCAATGGGTATGCATTGGAGGATGACAGTGAGGAAGATGGCGACCATTAGGGCCGTGTTAAATATAATAGTGCCCCATACAACGTATCGAACACCGGCTTTGACACCCGAGAAGCGGAGTAGGAAGACGAGAACCGACTGCTTTACTAGTGTTAAGATTGGTTGGTACACGGCGCCGACAATCTGAAGCGATTATATAATTAACCGACGGTCCATAAACAGATGGGGAATATTTAACCAACATAGATCCATATGAGTCCTTCGGTGGGATCGAAAGGTTGAGGAACGTCATAATAGTGAATTCCTATAAACAACGCTTTCATAACTATAAAGTTGTTAGATCTCGAGATCGGTTGATAAAGTACGTGCTCGTATACCTTTGATTGACCCTACTGCCATAGCGATGCTCAGCACCATTGCGGCAACGATGAGGCCATCATCTACATGGTAATTTTCATCAGTATGCCGCCCAACCTTTGGAAGATTTGCTTTGTTAACTTACCCCAACCAAACATCTTTGTGTCGAGCCTGATATAAGTCCTTAAGACGACGACCAACAACGCCAGCGCAGGACATACCACCTCTATGGCGATACCTAGGTTTTGAAGCCAACTCGTGGGATTAGGGTTGGCTGGCGCTGATGAAGTCTGAGCGTTGTCCGACATGGTGACTGATCATCAGAGCATCCGTGCAAACCTATTCAGATAAGATTAAGATCGAATCGCGGGGCGAGTTGACTCAAGGAGTAGAGATCGTCGTCGAAGTTGCGAGTAAGGGCTCATATATGCCCCTTCCCCTGGAAGTATAGAATCCCAGAGATCTGAGTAACCGGGCAGGACAAGAGTTTCGTTGTAACAATATCATGGGTCCTGAGGTCTCGACAACTCATACAGCTGGTGTCTGATGAAATCAACAGAATATACTAACTTCTCGAACCACTTGGCGGTAGGTTAATAACGGGAAGGAAGATCAAAGCACACAATTTTTCCCTGCTATATCTTTGGAAACATGCCATTACATGGATTCCCCAGTCTCAAATCTAGAACAGTCCAGGATTTGATCTCCAAAACTGGGTAGTTCATCAGTCTTGGCAAATACTAAGTATCGGCCGAATCTCTCGCAGGTTTGCCACAGAGTTCCTAGAGTCTATGACTCGATTATCTCTATTATCTAAATTTAGTAAGTAAAAATACTCGATTCAGTGGAACACACCTATAGTATCTTTCTGTTTAGAGTTGCTCTATGATTTTGTCTCCGTGGAAAACAATACATAAAAGCTCACAAGCTATTCTTTATACTCTACGTAGGCTACACGATATATGTCTCATAGTATATCTAAACAGGGGTATGTGATCGTGCTGCATTAGTCTCTAGGAACATCAGTTCGGCTAATGGCTTAAATACCTACTTTGAAGTTGCCTTAAACACTTTGAAGCCCGCTAGCATATTGATCTAAGCGAGAGGCCCCCCAATTCCTAGTCTCGTTCGACTTCTGTAACATCGGTTTGTCACATGTCAACCGTTATGCGCAAAACGCAATCGATTACCTACCTCTTTTCTTCTTGTAACATTGCAAGATGCCCCTGTAAATTTATCCCCTTGAAGTGCTGAAGAATTCTTCTCTACTCGCTGCCCATTGTGTGGATGTATGCAGCCGGGATGGAAAGGGGCATAGGACTTTGTCGCATCTTATACTAAAACTGTGTACTACCTCGCATTCTTGATTTCGTATTTACTTCGCAAAAAACACAAGAGCTGTAGTGCTAGGTTGATCGCCATCCAAAGCTCATTAGGTAGGTACCTACCTAATTTAGGCTATATATTCCTGATGACCCTTGAAATCCAAGATGAGCTTTCGTCTGTCTACTTTCATGTAGCCGTTAATTTTTACTTTTATGTGACGTATTTGGTTGTATTCTCGGCAAGCAGTGGATTTAAAAAGTACCTCACTCATATACGAAGCTTCAGGCGACCTTCGGAGGTCTCAAGCTGAACTTCGGACCATTGCTGGGCCCACAAAGCCCGTACAAAAGAACAGCGGCGGAAGAAAAGACCGAGAGAGGATAAATACCAGAGGGTCCTTCGTGCCAAGCGGGGACGCCAAACCCTGGTTGGGGCAACGTAGTACTTAGCGTCTTAGGGACGCGTACCTTGCGTGCTGCAATATGAGAATCGTTAACGAACAAGGTCCACAATCCGACATTCCGGAACGGAGGGTCGATCATAAAAGAAACTGGTAAATCCTAGTCAAGAACCAGTAACTTATTATATCGGGCTAGATCATCGCTAAAGACTTGTTGTGGAATAGTTTAACCGAACATCCCTAGCAACTATGCATTAAATGTTTCTTTTCGAACAATACAGACGAGATTACGGAGGATTATCGTATTATGTGAAAGCCGCAGCTAAACTCACTTGAGGCAGTATAGCGTCGTATGTATGATACTACTTCCTCTGCTATATACCTATACCTGGCTATCATTCGATTATTTCCTGAACTATTGATATTCCGTGCGTTAGTATGCGTGAAACCACGTGGAATGCAAGGAATGTCGGCGTCTTGTCGGGTCCGTATAAAGTAATCACGCAAGGACGATCCTTTGGACCTTTTCTATCGTAGTTTCTCAGCCGTGCAGCTTGCTCGAGGAGTGCTTATCCGGTGGCCGGGCGTTTTACCTACTGTCAATTTACGAAGCCGCCTACTGCAGCATCCCCATGGCGCGTCTCACTTTCATTGCGGCTCTGTCGCTAGCTACCTTAGCGCTCGCCCAGACAATCCAGGACGGCGTCGGTAAGTCGAGGCTTGACACAGAGGCTGCATCATTGGCACGCCATTATAAAGGTTTGACTCACTAACCTTGCGATTCTATGTAGAAGCCACCGAAGAAAATGTTGCACCGGCCGTTGAGACGGTGGATGCCGATGCTGCGTCCTCGGGTGTGGACTATTTTCCATACGAGTCAAGCCAGCTCACCACTGACGTTATCAGCAATTTAACAAATTACAATCTTAGTAATGTCGATCTCTTCACTTTCGATGAGGCTGAAGCGGCGGTGCAGAAACGCACCGGTCGCGTCTGTAAAACCTACCCTGGCGACAGAAGCTGGCCGGCTCGTCCCATATGGGATCTCCTTAATATATTACTAGGCGGCGCACTAATCGAAGGCGTCCCAACCGCCGCACCATGCTATTCGGACTGGCCTCAATATAATGCGACGCAATGTGCGTCTATCACTTCTCAATGGCAGACGCCTCAGTACCAGTGCGTTTTCCCCTTTCACTTCGTCCCTTATGATAGCCTCTAACTTTGCCTAGGCTATCACAGCCCTTAGGTATACAGTACTATGCTTTTGAGGGAGTGAGCTGCTTACCTCCTACTCTTACACGCACGGGTGCTAAGTGTACCCTGGGAGGCATGCCGTCGTATGTGGTTAAGGCGACGAATGTTGCACAGATCCAGCTTGCTGTCAATTTCGCGCGCAACCTTAATCTTCGGCTGATCGTCAAGAACAAGGGTCACGACTTTAAGGCCAAGTCCACCGGTGCCGGATCACTTTCCATCTGGACCAATGCCCTACAAGGCATTCAGTACTTGGGCTCCACCTATGCTCATGCTCCCTCGGGCTACCGAGGACCAGCTTTCAAGGTTGGCGCTGGTGTTCAAGCCCTCCCCCTTTATCAAGCAGCAGACAAACTAGGCCTCCATATCGTCGGTGGTAATACTAGAGTGAGTATTATGTCCCTTTCATATCGTATATAGTGACATCATAGGATCTAATCTCAGTTTTCTACTAGACTGTCGGTATCGGAGGAGGATACATCGCAGGAGGAGGACACTCCCCATTACTTTCTATGCATGGTATGGCCACGGATCAAGTATTATCTATGGAAGTTGTCCTACCAAATGGTCGGTTCGTATCTGTCGACGAGAAGAATTATCCTGATCTGTTCTTTGCTCTTCGTGGCGGTGGAGGAAGCACTTGGGGTGTCGTGACCTCGCTTGTTATCCGGGCTTACCCGAAGAAACCTGTCTCTACTCTCACTTACAGTTTTGGTATTGGTGCCAATGTTTCCACGGATACTTTCTGGAAAGGAGTTTACGCAGGTTGGTTACCCTACTGTTGGCCTCGCCGCAGTGGCAGTTCGGTTCATTACGAAGGAGAAATTACTGACATATACAATAGTCTTCGCTAAATTCCCTGAATATGCCGACGCAGGGATGTACAGTTATTGGTCGATCAGTTGCCTTTCTGATTGTTCCTTTGCTATGGCCCCCCAGTGGGCAAACAATATGAATTCCGCCGGGCTTAAGAATCTTTCGAAACCCCTCTTCGACGAACTAGCAGACTTGGGGATTACCGTCAGCGATGAAACATATGCGGATTATGATGGCGTGCTCGGGGCGATCGAGGGCACCTGGTCGGCCGAATCGGAACAAGGGGGAGTGTGGAATTTCAATACTGGCTCTAGATTGTTCCCTCGATCCAACTGGGAGGATCCAACCAAACTTGCTGCCCAGAATACTGCTCTGAGACAAGCTGCCGAAAAGGCCGGCTTGATGCTCGGATATAATATGAAACCAGCCGTCAACCCTTCGGTTAATCAGACCAATGCGGTGAATCCAGCTTGGCGGGCGACGGTCTTGCATGCATTGCTCGGCGCAACTTGGGGTCAGGAAGCCACACCAGAAGATATTGCCGCCGCAAATAAGAACCTTGTCGAGATGATGCAGCCGTGGCGGGATGCATCTCCGAGCGCTGGAGCGTACCTCAATGAGGCTGATATCAACGAACCAAACTGGCAGCAGGCCTTCTACGGATCTAACTACGACTACTTATACCAACTGAAACAAAAGTATGACCCTTGGGGCTTGTTGTGGGCGCCTACAGCAGTGGGCTCCGAGGATTGGTATGTTACCGACCAAATCGACTATTACCCAACGCAGAACGGAAAGTTGTGTCCAAGATGATGCTGGATACCTCCGGTGTGTTAAGGTTCGTTTAATATGAATAAATTACGATATAATAATAATAATTAGGTACATATCAAGAATAAAGGCTTTCAAGTAAGGAAGACACCCATAATAAATACGCCTCCATCTCCTCTTAGAACCGTAGCTCTTAAGACGCTGTCGTTCTCCAATCCCATAGAGACCAGTATAGGGGCCTCGACAGTCCCAAAGTTACCCTTCAGTTATTACATCCGATACCCATGATGTTTTCACATGTGGTTCGAAAGCTTTGGTACATCGCTGCAACACAGTAACCCTAATGCGATACTTCATGGTGCCTCTTTACTTTACCATGTGAATTAGAACCAGTGGCTGTTGCCTTGTTGTTACACTTTGCAGCTGTATTGTAACATTCAGAGCAATTTAGGTGCTTATTGAATAGTAGTTGGTGAAATGGGATCCTGTACGTCTTAACGTTAATATAGGATCGTAACTTGATATTAACTTCAACAATAGCATTGATTTCCTCCAATTTATGAAAGAAAACAGTATAATAGTGTTACCGAACAAGGGCCCCCTTTAACTGAGTTTTAGAACTCGCCCGTCTTGATGGATGATATTGTGTGAGGCAGGTAATGTTTATATGAATCGATACGTCCAATCAACCTAATTCTTACAACATTGAATACCTAGTTTCGAAGTGCAGCATAACCGTAAATCTCATTTGAAATCCTTATCGGGAAATTTAATAAACCATCATGTCTGCACCTCCTCAATCCGAGATCCCAAGGCAGAATAGAAGACGCCGCCAAACTCCATGCCAGGCTTGTCAAGCAAGAGTCGCTGGTTATAAAGGCCATTGCGACCGTCCCGTCGAAGGCCATGGTTGTATCTCATGCCGGAGATTCGGTCTCGTCTGTCTTATCGAGGGAGAGTATTGTAAGTGACACTAGATTTCTTCTCCTTTTGACATACTTTATTCTGTCCTAGAAGTTTTAACCCCCCAGGTATGCGATCTGGCTAGGCCAGACTTAGACTTTTGGAACATTCTTAAACCCCCAAACTTCGTTAAAAGTGCTAACTCATATCATCAAAGTGCCTCCTTGTCCGAGAGAGAATGCCCCCAATAGAGCTAAGTATCCGATTCGGTGCACTCCATGTGAGGAAGGTCGTCATAAGGTATGTTAAGTATATTTAGAGTTCTTTCTACCCTTTACCCTGCTCTTATATCCCTTCGTGGGTCTCAGGAGCTACCGTTCCTTGGTACTTTCTTTTCTTGGGACATGCTTGAAATTATATGAGCCGTTCTATAAATGCTAACTCATATTCTTATAGTGCGATTATAAACGACCGGTAAGTAACATAGAGCCGAGGGTCCTCTATTTCCCGGTTCAGCGCATCTTTGGAGTTAAAATATCTTAATTAAGTTGACTGAAGAGTTCTTGCTCTAGAGACATGTCTAAAAGCCTAAGACCCTTAACAAAGCACTATATCTGCCTAGGTAGTTACTGACTCTCATTATTGTAGTGTGACCACTGTACCAATACCGGGGTGGAATGTACCGGCCCTGATAAAGGATGCTTTAAACGTGGTGTTGAGTCTGACGATTTCTATGGTTATTATCTGAATCTGGGTTCAGGACACAAGGGTATAGACGATCCATACCCAGCTCAGGCTCTTGGTTGGAAAAGTTGGGTAATGCCTGATGACTATCATTTACAGTTCAAAGAATGGAAAGACAGTAAGCGCGGGGCGCAGCCCATGGCACAGGCAGCACCACCGCCGATAGCAGTACCAGCACCACAGCCGATAGCAGTACCAGCACCACCGCCGATAGCAGTACCAGGACTGCAGCAAGAATACGAACAACTCTTTCAGTTAACAATCGACGTTACAAAGACTGGGATTCCCGGGAATATAGTAGGTATTAGTATGTATATCCATTCCTTTATTTCTCTCTTTTGCCTGTCCGCGGATGCGGAAATTCCTGGTCGAGTTAACAGGGGACTTACCACTCTCGGGACATGCCTAAGCCCCCAAAATACAGGTAGGCACCTGATAATATAAAGCATTTTACTGACTTCCAATTTTATAGAGCAAAGACTTGAAAGTGATTTTGTCAATTTAATTCCACTCAATCAGTCTCAGGCGGCTAGAGATGTTAGCTTCTATATACAACAGCAAACGACCGTATTATCAAGAACAAACAACCTTCTTATGGAAGAAGTTCCCATAAATGTACCGCTCAACGATGGTACCCCTTCAAAACTCGATGAAGCCAGAAAGCTCAATCCAGGGTTCTCGCAGCAGTTAGGATGGGTAGCGCCGTTAAGAAACACTACTAGGGTGCCGGTGGATCGACCACTGTCACCCGGTCCAGCTCGGCCGCAGTATTGGATACCATGGGATGCGAAGAATAGCGACATCCAGGTCATTGACAATAGTCACATATATCCAGTCGATCATCCCGAATATGTTTCCATGCCTGCAGTCCAACGCGATCCATATATGTTCCATCCAGTCGAAGATGGCCAGTCTGCACTGGCGTCGATTCCATTCTGGAGAGTCTGGGACAACGGTATTATGTATCCTAAACAAAGGGAATGCCAGGCGGAAAGTCATGGTGCCAAAGCTTGTGGAAAAGCGACATATACTGGATGCGAGGATCATACTCATTCCGGGGAGGGTATGCCGATTTGCGAAGAATGCGAGCAAGAAAGCCGAGATAGATTCATCTTGGCGTTCAGCCCTCTTGTCATGAACATGCGCCAATATCTATGTGTAAGTAATAAAACTAGGAGTCGTTGCTGCTGGGCGTCCTAAACCCATCTCCCGAGAAGTAATTACCTAACTAACTCGCTGTTTCTAGTGGACATGCACAAATGGCCTGTATCCGATATTAGAGAAGCTTGCCAGGACGGGTGCCAAGGTCTACTGCACAGTCGCCCCCAACAACGCGTTGCCGGATTTTAGGTCCGACTCACTTGTCTCGACGGGGTTGTCCCAGATGGTTGGAGGGCATTACGGCGAACCTTTGGAGATCACAGGATGCTCTTGCGCTATGAAATTATTCGGTAGACGGATTTGCAGTCCTCACCGACTGCGTTACTTACTGGAAATAGAGAACAGAATCTCTGCGATGCGAACATATTGTAGAAGTGTTTATGGGAAAATGGTCTGCCCAAACTGTAGAAGGAATCCTGGTATTGACAGTTACGGGTTCAATGGCGAACGAGGAGGTGGGAGGAATCCGTTCGTTGCGTGGGTTTGTTTACAGTGTCATGGCTATGTATTCCATCAAAATTCTAGAGAACCAATTGGGGTGAAGCATCTGGGCGTAATTCACGACCCGACTGCTCCGATACCATATAACCCTATAGAGGCGGACAAGCGCAGCGCGGCATCGGCGCTGGCGACTGCAGCAAGCGGCGGCCAGGGCGGTTCATGATTGAGTAGTAGGAATTTGGGGGTAAGAAAATTCGTCATGCATACGGTGGAAAGCGTTTCTTTATTCCCCCCAAAATGCCCACGTGAATCTATAAGTTAAGGTAGTCTACGTTTCCTTTCGCTATTAGCCTAGCTGTTCTGTGTCATTCGTACATATATGTAGGTAGGTACCTACAGTAGTCATAGATTGCACGAGAACCGAATTGGATAAAAGTTTCACATTTGTTAGAAAATCGCAATATATCAACTAAATAAAACTTCGGTCGGTAACGATTGAAATGTATTGCTAGATAGCGAGTTTATTCTCACCACGTATAATTAGGTAAGTAGATAGGTACCTATCTAATGCAACTGGCAGTGTATAATTCCCTTCAGCTAACATTAGTTGGACCCAATTTACTTTTGTATGAATTATGATCTTAGAAGACGATGTGTAACCAGTTCAGATTAGATATTTGCGTTGTGTCATCATGGGTAGATCAGGCAAAGCAGACCTGAACAACAATCATCATGCTGGTAAATACGGGAGGAAGGTATGGCAGGGCGGTGTATGAAATAGATAGAAAAGCTCATACCGTTCCGGATCTCTATCTGCTGCGTTTATATCCGACTCGGTCGTCGATACAAAGTGACGCTTCGGTCCGAAGCGTTAAGTAGGTACGTAGTGCTGCATCTACCACTTAGTACGGTGAGTATGTAATCTGTCGCTGTCGGAATAGAGATCCATATTTACGATAGATACATGCATGGTAAAGAGTTTTACTGCAAAAAGGTGTAAACGTCAAGATGTCGTCATGACATGTAATCGAATCAATTTGCTGCTTGTCATGGAAGAGAAGAAGTCGAGGTCGAGTGAGGTGATCAGTTGGTTAGTTGGACGAATGGAGTGAGGGGTGATGCAGATTTCGAACTTATTCGAAGCGGTCGCTTCATGATGATGTCATGCGAAATTCAATAATTGAAGTGGTTAATGCGCTTTATTATATTAAACAATATATGCGTATATATGCTACTCTCCGGTCTCATACGATATCACTTTCACTCCTCATCTATATCAATACTGCATTTTGCTAACTCGTTTCTTGAAATAATTTTGATATTTTTATTTTATATATTACCCATTTAAATTCATCCGAATTTGTATCAAAATGTCGTTCGCCGCTTTCCGCAAGTCTGAGCGTCATACAGATCTTGCCAAGCTCGCCGAAGAGCATATGAAAAATGATCTTACACAAGAAGACCGCGATGCACTCGTCAAGGCCTCGACAAGGGTGAGCACGCGAGCAATCATTGGAACCCTTGCCGGGCTTGGCCTAGGGATATATGCCGCTTTCCGATTGCGGCGGGTTCGTGCCGATATGTTTAACGCATTCCGAGCGGCCGAGAAGCCGACCCACGTACTATTCGCGGACGGGAGGAAAGGTTAGAGCATTTAACTGAAAAAGACATTGTCCAAGATGATACTAATAATGGATGGATATGCAGAGGCTATTCCCGATATCACGCCCTTGATGCAACCTAGCAGATACGGCGATCTGGCCACGTATTTCTTCTTTGGCCTCGGCGGAACCGTTCTGGGTGGTGAACTAGGCTTCCTCCTTGGGACTTGGTCGGCGTCGCGGGCTATTAACAAAGACCCGGCTAGGCGCAGTAGGGTAGAGACTGCCTATCGAAGGTTTCGAGCCGATTTTCTTCGACAAGAAGCTGATCGGCTGGAATCCGGTACTTCTCCATTACTTCTATGAACGACAGCAATGTATGACTCTTAGCCCCGAATACGTTCCTGGCGCCTAGACTTGATAATGCCGATTGGTGAAGTGTGTACACGAAACCATATGAGCGAATGGACCCATATCCTGTAGGCAATCGAAGCAGATAGGACGTAATATGTGTACAACCTCGCGTGTTACCGTCGGATCGTAGCAATCAGGATCGTTATTCCGATATAACAGTATCATGAGTATCTACCTAGTCAGAGCGCGATAATACCTTACTAGGCAAGAGAGTTGATTGATGATGAGGCACCTATTAGAAGAATCTTTGTGCGCGGCCATGCCGCTTGAAGATTCCAATTAATACACCCAGCATACATTTGGCGCTACGCACCTAGGTAAGCTACGCCCAGTATTTTGATACGGGCTCGTTAAGGGAAAATTAAGGGTCTTTTTTTTGAGGGGGGGTGTTGGGGGTGCGGTGGGCAATCACCTCATTCTTTGTACTACTGGAGGTAGCCCCTTTAAGGATGTACCATGGACGAAATCAAAGAATCCGCCAAATTGCCAAATTATTTTAATTATATATTTAAACTATATAAGAAATTATTAATATAAGGATATATATATATAAATATTTCTTATATAATATATTATATAATTATAAAATATATAAAAAGAATATAATAATTATTAATTTATATTAATATATAATAAATTATAAAATAATTATATAAAATTATAAATAAATTTAATATTTTAAGTTAATAATTTAATTTATAAATATTAATAAATAAACTTTAATATTATATATAATTTTAAATAAAATATTAAATATATTTTATTATTATTTTTTAATTAATATAATAATTTTAATATATTTTTTTATATTTATAAAAATTAAAATAATAATAATATTTTATTTAATAATATAAAATTAATATTTAATATATTAATCCTATAAATGTATTTATAATCCCCATTATTATAATGGTATATAATATAAGTATTATTTAAATAGTTTAATAAGATAATATATTATTAAAATATACTTTTATTTACTTAATAATTTTTATAAATATATTTTAAGGGTAAGATAATATTAATTATTATTATATATATAGTTAAAATTTATTAAAAATTAAAATAGAAAAAAGTTAATTTAAACTTATTTTTATAATTAAAAATAAGTAAGGATATAAGTTTAATCTTTTAATAATAATATATTTAATTTAGGTAATATTTATTTAAAGAAATAGTTTATTTAACCTTAAACTAAAATTATTATTAGTAAATCTTAAAAAAATATAATAAAAATATTCATACATTTAAATCATTAATTATTAAAATAATAATATTACTTATGTTTATCTTTTTTATTTTAATTAAAACTTAAATTATATATTAGTTAAAGTTTATATTATTTATTAGGTTTGGTTTATTATTATCCTTTTTAAAAAAAGAATTATAAGTAAGTGGTTTAAATTAAATTAGGAAATAACTTTTCTTAGTTGGATTTTAATTAAAGCTATTCACTTAATTTTAGTTAAAATTTAAGTTATTATTAATTAGTTTGGGGATAATATTTAAGGTTTTATTATTTAACTTAATAAGGTTAATTTTTCGTTTTTAAAAGTTAGTGTTTTGTTTAAGATTAAATTTAAATTAGTTTGGCTTAATAAGGTTATCTTTTTACTTTTAAAAGTTGGTATTTTGGATGGGACTTAACTAGGATCATTTTAATTTTTTTGAATATATTTTAAACTATTTAAATATAATTAAAATTTTTTAAAGCTAAATATATGCTAAAAATTAATAAGTAAATATAAATTAATAGGTAAAGAAATATTTATAAGTAAATATTATATATTTAATATTAATAAAAGAATCTTTTATATAAGAATAAAGTTATATATATCCTTAAAGTATATTTCATTTAAATTGAAAAAATTTAAACTAACCATTTTTAAAAAAAGGTTAATATATATTAAATATAATTAAAGATTTTTTATTATAGGTGTAAATATATGTATATTTTAAAGTAACTACTTATATACTTTTATATACCTAAAATTTTATAATAGATTAAAATTATATTTTATATAAAAAAAGGCATTATATGTAATTATCTTATATAATATATAAATTAATCTTAGATTTATTAATTAAATATTAAAATTATGTATAAATATTAATATAATATTAAAAGATATATTATATCTTATTAAATATAAGATATAATATTTTTTAACTATAATTTAAATAAGGGGTTAATTATTTAACTCACCTTATTTAAGTTATTTATAATTAAAAGGTAAATATATAACATAAATAATATTAAACTAATAGGATAAATATATATATATAAACTTATAATAGAAAATATTAAAATTAATAAATGTAAGGGAAAGGAATAGGTTAAAAGACATATTTTATTTATATATAAATAAACTTTTATATATATTAAAGTACATTTTAATACATAATATTTTATTATTTTTTAAACTATTAGTGGTAAGAATATAAGTATTCATTTTTATTATATTTATTTATTAATTATTTTTCTTTTTTATATAATTTATCTTTATTTTAAATTAAGGCTTTTAAAGTATTAATATAGTTTTTAAGAATTTAAATAGCATAGGTATTAAAATATATATAGCTTTTATTTTAAAAGCTTATAATAAATAAAATATTAATAGGGAAGATATAAAAAATAATAAAAGAATATAAATAATATAATAATAAATTAAATAAATTTTTATTAATATTTAATCACTAATGGAATAAGTAATTATAAGCTAGGGGTAAATTGTTAACTTATAATATACTAGCTTTTAACCCTTTAAAATAAGATAAAGCCTCTTATAATTTCCCCTAATAATCCTTTTTTTCTTCCTTAAATATAAAAAAATAATATATTATTAAATTATAATTTTTCAAATACCCTTATTTTACTTTTTTATATTAATCATAACTTAATTTTGGCCTTTATAAGAGTACTTTAATACCTTAAGTATTTTTTTATTATATTATTTATATTATCTTTTCCTTTATAAAAATGTTAGTACTTAAAGTATTTTTTTATTCCAAACTTAGCATTGGTTAATTAATGGTTAAGGTATTTATAAAGTTATAAAATACCTTATAACTTATATGATTAATCCTTTATAAGTCCCTTTTTTTAATATTTACATTTATTTTTATAATAAAACTTTTATATAAGTTTATTATAAGATTTAATTTTATTAAAGAATTTTATCTTAACAAATAATAATTATTTAAAATATTTAAATTAATAAATAGGTAGGTATATTTAATTAAAACTTATTTATTATTTTAAAATATTTTAAGCAAAATATTTAAATGATCTATAATGTTATTATATTAAATATATTAGGCTTAAAGGTTTAACCATAATTATATAAATAGCTTATGATTTTATTTATAATATAAGGATAATATAATTAATCATATACTTATATTATATTAAAATATTAATTATAAATATTATATATTTTAATTATTAAATTTTATAATCTTAACTAATAAAAAGGAATAAGAAAAAAGAAGAAAAGAAAAGAAAAAAAAGATAATAATAAATAATTATACCTTTTAATAAAACTTTTAATATATAAATTATAAGAAAAGCCTTATATTAATTAAATTATTTTATATAATGGGATTATATTAGATAAAAAAATATATAATGCCTAAGGTATTTTTAGTCTTATTAAATATAATTATAAATATAATCTTATTATTTTAAATAACTTTATTTATCCTACCCTTACTATTATTAATACTTATATTAAATTTGTTAAATTTACTATTTTTATTACTTTTACTATCCTTATTAACCTTATTTATTTAGCTATTTTTATTATTATTAAAAGAAATTGCTAAATCTTTCCTATCTTTTATGGCTAAGTTATTAAAAAAAAAAGGTAATTTTTCCTTTACCTATTTAACCTTATAAGTGATGTTTAAATTATTTAAATAGTGAAAACATTTTAATAAATAGCCGTATAGTCCTTTATCTATATTATTAATTTTAAATATATTAGGAAATACTTTTTTTAAGCTATTTACCAATGATTTGCGTTAGGGATAATTAGATTTCTCATTATAAAAATTTACTTTAAATTATAATAAATCATAGATAACATTTTCTATAAGCCCGGGTTTATTATCACTATTTATTTCCTTATTATAATTTTAAGGATTTAAAATATTAGCATTTTAAATTATATAATTTATTTTTATTAAGGAAGTGGTACTATAACCCATATATAGCTTTAAAAATTTAAGATTATTAAGCTTTCATTATTTAAATTTCGCCTTACTAAACCTATTATAAATGGTTAAATATAAAATATAATTTCCTTTCTTATTTAAAATTTTTTTAAAAATAGGCATATATATTAAATAAAATTTAAATTATACAAATTAAGTAAAAAAAAACTCCCCTAAAACCCAACTAAAATTAATATATTTATAATTATGATAAAATAATATTAATTCTTATATAATTATAAAAACCTTAACCACTATATCTTTTTATATATATATAATAAATATAATTTCCCTATTTAATAGGTTATGTATTAAAAATAGAATAACCATACTTTTGTTAAAAATAAAATAAGCATTTTTATGTAATCTTATCTTATTATAATTAAATTTAATAGAAATGTTTTATTTAAGAATTTTAGCTATTTAATTTTAAATCCACGAGATTAATGTTGCCTTAAGAATTAAATAGGCTTTTTTCATATAAACTTAAGATCTTATTAAACAATAAAAGAATAGCTTTATTTTAAAAGCTATAAAAGTTAAATATGGTAGAAAGTTTGTTTAAAATTTTAATACTTAACCATAAGAAAAAATCCAATTCTTAAAATTTAATATAATAAGATATTTATATAAGGGATCGGCTATTAATTAATAATTGTTATTAAAAAAAAATATAACATAATAAAATATACTAACTTATATTTAATCCTAAACTTTTAAAAAACCATTTCAAATATATAAAAATATAAGCGATTATAATATATTATAAAATTATATTTTAAAATTACCACCGCCTTATTTAAATTTAAAGAAATAAATAAGAATAGATATATTTAGGATATTATAATACTTAAGAAATTATTTAAAAGATCATTTTATTAAGCTTATATAATAAAACAAGTCTAAGGGATATTTAAGAAATAAACCTAAAAGATATTTAAAAAACTCCCTTACTTAACCAAATAGAAAAGGTATAAGCTATATATAATATTTATCCACTAAGTTTAAGATTTATAACAAATTAATCTAACATTACCACATTATATTAATTTAAATTTAAGCTTAAATTAAGGATTACCATTATTATTATTATTTAATGATTTATCTTATATTTATTATTATAATATATTAACCTTATTATTAACCTAACAATTTCTAATTATAATATAATATAAGTAATAAATAAAGTTATAACAAATACTTTTACCTTAAATTACACAAATAAATGATAACATTATATTATAATTAAAAAGTTTAAGGTAATAAATAAATAAATATTTAAGGATATTAATATTAAGATAATTTAAATTTAAAAAGGACAGTTAGGATATTATATTTTATATTTTAGGGATATTTTAATAATATAAATAAAATAATTTAATTTAATTTAATAAAAATAATAAGATATTACTTAATAAAGTTATAACATATTAAAATACTTATACATACCCTAATTTAGCAACTATTAACTTAAAGAAATATAATATAATAAAAGATATACTTTAGAAAACATATATAATAAATTTAAAAGGATTTTTTTAAAAAGATAATAGATAATTATAAGGAGTGATAATTATATATATTTATATATAATATATATAGGTTAAAAATTATTCCCGCTTTTAATTTAATACTTTACATTATTATATTTAAAAAGTAATAGGTTATTACCATTAATTACATTAGTATTATTATCCCCTTACCTATTTACCCTATATAAATAACTTTTTATAAACATTATTCTTTATATCCTTTATAACAAATATAACACTTTACAATTAATTTAAGTAAAAAGATATATTTTTATTACCTTTATAATAAATTAACACATCACATATAATCTTTATTTTTTAATCTTATTATTTATTTTTATGTTTTAAAGCTATTTACATAATTTTTTAATAAAACAATTATATACCACTTTATTTTATTAATATTACCATTTTACCTCCTTACTATACTTACCACTAATTATATCTTTATAATTTCCTAATACTAACATATATTATTATATCTTTATAACTTTAATATATACATTATATTAAAAATACATACTATTATAAAAGCCTAACATATTAACTAATTATTAAATTAATTATTAACTTAATAATATAATTTCCCACTTATAAAATATATTATTATTACATTTCCTTAACTTTTTACTTAAATAATAGCTTTAAATCTTAGCTTAAACTAAGTATCCTTTCCTTTTATTACCTTTTTTAAAAATAGTAATAACTAATCACTAACTTAATAAATATCTATATTTTTTTAATATTTTTTATTATAATAAATTGGATTACTTTGGCTTAAATATTTATACTAAATAGCTTTAAAAGTCAATCCAAAATAAAATAATTAATAAGGTAATTAAAATATTTTCAAAAATTAAAATTAACTTTAAAAAAATTATTAATAAATTTTAAAGCAAAATTTACTTAATTTATGATAAACTTTAACATATAGCTTTATCATCTATTAAATATATAAAGAAAATAACAGCTTTAAAGGAATATATATATTAATATTTAAAAATAACAAATAAATTTAATATATTAAAAAAAATAAGTAATAAGGGTACGTTAATTTTATAAGAAAAGTAAAAAAAATTACTTAAAAATAATAATAATATATAACTTAACTTATATACTAATAATTTATTATAATTTATTATTATATAAAATAAAATATTTTATAAATTTATAATTAGCTTTATTATTTAACTTTATTATATTTAGCCTCATTTTTAAAAACCATTTTTACCTTAAATATAAGTGATTATATTACCCTTATTACCTATATCTTTAATCCTTATTTTTTTAACTTTATACTTATTTTTATTCCTATTTTTATATCTTTTTTAATTTTTTATATTCTTAAGTAATAAGGATATAAAAGATAAATCTATTATTAATTTATTATTTATATTAATATATCTTTTAAGCTATAATAATATAGACTTATAATGATTATTATTTTTATTATAATTAAGAAATTAAATCTATTATTTTAATTCATTAACTAATAACTTATTAAAGTTAATATTAAAATTATAATAGTTATATATATTCTTAAAGAATATATTATAAAATACAAATTTAAAGATATTTATAAATAAGGTATTATAGTTATCTTTTTTTAATAGTATATTAGTTATAATATTTTTATTATTAGATTTATTATAAATCTTAAATTACAATTTGGGGAATATTTTTTTATAAAATCTTTTAATATTTTTAAAATTATTATTAAGACTATTTTAAATAAGCTAAAGCTAAAAACTAACATCATTTGTACTTTTATTGTTAAATATTAATATAATAGTATTATTAAAAAGAGATTAAGTAAAATAAATAAATAAATATTAAATAAGAATTTTTGATATAAGAAAATATAAGAAATTATAATAAAAAATAATTATTTTAAAATTTGTATTTATTAATTTATTAAATAATTAAAGTATATAAATAAGTATTAAATAAAATTTGTAAGCTTTATGGCGTATAAAAATATTAAACTTTGAAATTATAATTATATTATTATAATTAAGGAAATAATAAAACTTTATATTAAGAAATATTAAGTTAAAAATATCATTTAAAAGGTTATTATATGCCACATTAGTTAAGATATATTTATATATATAATTGGCCATGAACTATTTCTTATATATTATAAGGATAATATAAATAAAATTAATTTTAATATAAGTTTTAATAATATAATAAGGCTTATTAAATACTATAATAATAAAAGGTTTATCTTAAGTAAAAGAACCACTTAAATCCTTACTTAAAGGATTTTTGGGCTTATATTAATTATTAATTTTAACCTTTTTATCCTTTTTATTTTAATCTTTAATATTATTCCTAACTATATTTTTTTCCTAACCCTTCCCTTTAATTTAAACATTACTTTCACTTATATCCTTATCTATATTTATATTACCAATTTTTTTATTATCTTTATCTTTATTATTATTATTATTTTTATTATTATTATTATTATTATCCTTATTATATTATAATAAAAACTACTAAAATAATAATATTATTATTAAAAATATCCATTAATTAAAATTTAAAATAATAAAATATAATCTTATATATAAGATAATTAGTAACACAAAAATTAATAAAACAATTTAATATAAATATTTATTATTTTAATAATTAAGAATATGAAAAAATATTACTTTACCTATAAGATATTATCCTTAAAAATTACAATAAACATTATTTAAGATAATTTTAATAAAAAAACATTTATTTCTTTTTAAACTAATTTCCTTCCTTTACTTTTAACTTATACATTCTTAATTATAATATAATAAACATAATATACCATAATATAATTTACACTATTATTATTAAAAACATAAAAGCTTAATAATAATTTAAAGTTAGGATAGCTTAAATAATATATATTAAAATATTAAAGGAATAGCTTACACTTTTAGCCAATAAGAAATGGTATAAAAGTTATATATTATTTTAATATTATTATAACTATTAATTATATAATATAAAATAGCCAAAAAACATATAATTTAATATATATTTAAATAGTTATAAAAGAATTAATTAATACTTTATAAAGCCTAATAATAAAATTAGTAATTAGTATTACTTAAAAGCCTTAGAATATAAATTATCTAAGCTTAATTTATTAATTAAATTATTGCTTATAAAATGAAAATAGCCTTTAATATAATTTTATAATATAATAAATTTAGCTTATAAACGTGGGAATAGTTTAATTAAATACTTATTAATTATAATTCCGTAATTGCTTTATTAATAGTTAACTTTAATAATTATTTCGCTTAAAATAAAGGTAAGTTATACGATATTTTACATAATATTTATTAAATGCCTTATGCTTATTACAAATAAATAAAAAGATAATAATAATTAATTATATAGCTTTTTTAAAAAGCTATATATATTTATAAATAACTTTAAAAATATATTATATACATATTTAAATTTTATATTTTTAAAAATAATTAATTAAAGCAATTTTAATAATATAAGTTTTATTTTAATATATTTTTTTAAATATTAAAATTAATTAAAAAAGTAAATTATAATTAAAAAGTTTTATTATATTATATAAAACTTTATAATTAATTTTAATAATAAATAATTATTAAATTTTATAAAATAAATAATTTATATTTATATTATAAATTATAAAAAAAATTAAAAAAATAAACATAAAATTATTACATTAAACTTAATAAT